>VSMD01094873.1:0-30471 GCA_008750895.1 Mirza zaza | reverse complement strand
GAGCTCAGGAGTTCGAGACCAGCCTGAGCAAGAGCGAGACCCCATCTCTACTATAAATAGAAAGAAATCAATTGGCCAACTAATATATATAGAAAAAATTAGCCGGGCATGGTGGCACATGCCTGTAGTCCCAGCTACTTGGGAGGCTGAGGCAGCAGGATTGCTTGAGCCCAGGAGTTTGAGGTTGCTGTGAGCTAGGCTGACGCCACGGCACTCACTCTAGCCTGGACAACAAAGTGAGACTCTGTCTCAAAAAAAAAAAAAAAAAAAAAAACAGAATTGGGTTGATGGATGGACAGATGAACAAATAGAGATAAACAGAGAGCTGCACTATTTTCTGGAAGAAGGGACACTTAAGTAGAAACACAGAGAAAGACTAAGTGTTACCCAATCAAGAAGAAAAAGAGTATTTCAGGCAGAGGGTCTTGCCCCGAGGGAAGAGAAATAATAGAGAATTCGAGAAACAGAGGGAAGTTCATTGGTTAAAACATGGAGTAGGCCGGGCGTGGTGGCTCACGCCTGTAATCCTAGCACTATGGGAGGCAGAGGTGGGAGGATCGCTCGAGGTCAGGAGTTCAAAACCAGCCTGAGCAAGAGCGAGATCCCCTCTCTACTATAAATAGAAAGAAATTAATTGGCCAACTTATATATATAGAAAAAATTAGCCGGGCATGGTGGCACATGCCTGTAGTCCCAGCTACTCGGGAGGCTGAGGCAGCAGGATCACTTGAGCCCAGGAGTTTGAGGTTGCTGTGAGATAGGCTGACGCCACGGCACTCACTCTAGCCTGGGCAATAAAGTGAGACTCTGTCTCAAAAAAAAAAACATGGAGTAGAAGTGGAAAATTGAAATTAGGCTGGGGAGATAGGCAAGAGTCAGGGCCTTGAGTCACGTTAAGAACTCAGATGGGGCTGGGTGAGGTGGCTCACACCTGTAATCCTAGAACTCTGGGAGGCTGAGGCAGGAGGATCACTCAAGTTCAGGAGTTTGAAACCAGCCTGAGTGAGGCCCTGTCTCTACTAAAAATAGAAAGAAATTAATTGACCAACTAAAAATATATATACAAAAAATTAGCTGGGCATGGTGGGACATGCCTGTAGTCCCAGCTACTGGGGAGGCTGAGGCAGCAGGATTGCTTGAGCTCAGGAGTTTGAGGTTGCTATGAGCTAGGCTGACGCCATGGCACTCACTCTAGCCTGGGCAACAAAGCGAGACTCTGTCTCAAAAAAAAAAAAAAAAAAAAAAAAAAAAACTCAGATGGGAAGCTACTGAAGGATTCTAAAAGGGGGGACTGTGGTACCCATGATAAGGGAAACCCCTATCTATTACTTGAGCATCAGGCACCAGAGACCCCCATCACTCACAGAAGATCCACATCAGCATAATACTAACCTGTTTCCTGGCCCATCAACTAGTCTATTGCCTGGCATCAGCATAACACTAAATCTATTGCCTGGTGCATCAACATAATATTAACCTGTTATCTGACACATCAACTAAACCTACACCGGTACCTCACCCCTCTGGCCACCCCAACTTAATAAAAGTGGGAAAAATCCGGCAGATGGGGCTAAGAATTTGGTGGCAAGGCCCCTCTGAGCCTGCCGGGGAATAAACTTTGATTCTCCAACTCTCCCTGTGCTCCATTTGTCCTCAGGACCACCCGCTGTGACACTTGCTGTAACACCCATAGGAATGCACCATTCAAATCTTCCTTGAAAAGAGGATCAGCTGCAACAAGCACACTTAGGTAACAGCTTCCAGCTGCAACAACTTCTGATCCTGCCATAGCCTTTATGTTGAGGTCATGCTTCCCTTGGGATTCCAGCCAGTGACGGAACACATGCAGTGGAGGTATAAGAGCCAGGCCATTGCTGCCCAACGTGGGACTCCTCTCACAGGCAATCTGTGTTTTCAGGCTGTCCATCAGACTGACCAAGACTTTCTCACAGGTTCCTTATAAGAGAGAGGCAGGAGATAAGAGAGATAGAAGGTGACGTGATAACTGAAGGATAGAGAGATTGAGTGACACCTCCACAAGCCAAGGAATGCCAGCAGCAGCCTCTAGGAGCTTGAAGAGACAAGGGATGGATTTTCCCCTGAGCCTCCAAAAGGAACCAGCCCTGCTGACACTTAGACTTTAGCTCAACTGAAACTGATTTCAGACTTCTGGCCTATAATAGAATAAATTTGTGTTGTTTTAAGCCACAGAATTTTTGGCAATTTGTTACAGCAGCCATAAGAAACTAACAGAGAAGCTAAAGACCTTATTTACCTTTGTCCTGGTCCTGTCTTAACCCCAAAACAACCAGGCTCTAATGGGCAAGAGAGATGCCTCCACCTCCAGGAAAATTCCACTTCCTAAAATTTCTACTACTGTACGTATTTCTTATGGACTCTGATCTCAGCTGATGTCAACCACCCTGTTTGGGAATGGGAGTCTCTTCCTATTGAAAGCATTATCTTTTCTTTTTTTAAATTTCTTTATTTTTTTTCTATTTTCAGTTGGCCGATTAATTTATTTTTTATTTTATTTTATTTTTAGTAGAGACAGGGTCTCGCTCTTGCTCAGGCTGGTCTCAAACTCCTGAGCTCAAACAATCCACCCACCTCGGCCTCCCAGAGAGCTAGGATTACAGGTGTGAGCCACTTCGCTGGGCCTGGAAGCATTATCTTAGAGTCTGTGAATAGACAGACAATATGCTAATACTACCATGCACTGGAGAAGCTTACCTAGACGTGATAACTCTGTTCACAGCAGGCTAGGTGATTGACCTTTTTGGAAGACTTCAAAATTACCATCATGTAAATAACCCCTAAACTTCCAGGTAGTCCCAATTGCTCCAGGGTACCCTCTGCTCAGAAAACTTATGGAAATTCAACCTACATTTAGCTCACTAAGACAGTCTGATGCTAGTGTGAGTAGCTTTGTATTGAGGCCAGGGAGACCTACATACACGGGTTAAATCTGAGCCAAACCTCTGCCTGGGCCATGACAATGAATATAATTTGTAGAGACTTCTTGTTGCATTATACAGTAATGATACCAGAGGTATTTTGAGCATTTGGGATCAGATATAATAATTTGCAGGTTGAGACTAAAGACCTGTTTAGAAAACAGTGGTTTAAATCTCAACTTGGGCACAAGTACTGTAAGTATAAGCAGCCCATAGGCTCCCATTCAATGTTCAAACTGGAGTTCATTAAAGCAATTGCTCTACAAATCCACATCATGCTCCATGTGAATCCACTGGGGGAGGTTGCAGCTTGCCTCTGTCCAGCCATCTAAGACAACACTCTGGATAGAGTGAGAACTGGGAATATTTCTGATACGGGGATCTGGCAAGCTCCAATATCCAATATGCAGTCCACTAGGATGATATGCTCAGAAAGAAAAGCATGGGAACCCGTATCTCCTTTGAAATGTCTCTGAGCAAATCAAATCCTTTTTAAGCAAGGGAAGGAAGAGTGCTCAAACCAGTACAAAATGCTTAATAATTCTTTCCTTTCACAATGGCTTGTATATTGGAATTCCATGAGGAAATTTTTAAAGAATATTTATGATATAGTAAAATGCTCTGGATAAAAATTTAAACCGAAAAAAACAGGATAGAAAGCTCCATAGGACATTAATCTTATGTTTAAAACCTATACAGGAGGCTGGGTGTGGTGGCTCAGGCCTGTAATGCTAGCACTCTGGGAGGCCAAGGCAGGTGGATCGTTTGATCTCAGCAGTTTGAAACCAGCCTGAACAAGAGCGAGACCCCGGCTCTACTAAAAAAAATAGAAAGAAATTAGCTGGACAACTAAAAGTATATATATAAAAAATTAGCCAGGCATGATGGCCCATGCCTGTAGCCCCAGCTACTTGGGAGGCTAAGGCAGGAGGATTGCTTGAGCCCAGGAGTTTGAGGTTTCTGTGAGCTAGGCTGACACAGTGGCACTCTAGCCTGGGCAACAGAGTGAGACTCTGTCTCAAAAAAAGAATAAAGAAAACCTATACATATACTCATGCATATGGGTGTATATATGTGTAAATAATATACCTCCCTATACTAATACATAGTATATATTCATATATATTAACAGTGGTTATTTCAGGATGGTGGAATTACAGATAAGCTTTACTTTCTTCCTTGTACTTTTATATAGCTTGGAAATTTTCTTAAATGAATAAATATTTCTTTATATTCAGAAAGCTTAATTTTGAAAATTAAGAGAAATTAAATGCAAAATAAATTTTTAAAAAATTAAATGAAAGTAATTTAAAACCCAATAAAAATAATAGACTTAAAAATATATAGATAAAATATAAGATATGAACAGGAGCCACAGCTAAAAAATTAAAACATTAAGCAATAAAAAGCAAAGAAAAAAAGTAGAAATAGAAATCAGAAAATAATAAAGTTTCATAAGTGTATAAAAATAGAACTAAAAATCTTTAAAGCCTAGAAATGAGGACTTATGGTGAAGTAAGGCAAGCTGAAACAGGAAGACAAAAGATTTAATAGGTAGAGAGAAAATGAAGAAATAGAAAAAAAAAATCAAATAGCAAACTCTGTAGCAGCAAGAAATTGTTACAGGAAGCCAGGATACTGAACCAGTCAACAGAGTATGTCTTGAATAAAATAAGTAAAGATAAAAGGGAAAGAAGAGTGTTATAAAGTAAAGAAACCAACTCTAGGCCAGCTAATAGCCTCAGTTCTTAGTAAAGTTGTCTGTCTGAAGAAGCCTTTCTGGGAAAATCCCCTCTGGTCCTATTCTGCTCTTTATTGACTCAAACATTAGGGAAGGGAGCCACAGAATCTTTCTCTCCTCTTTTGCCTACAGCTGTGTTTTAACAATTCTGTGGAAAAGGGCCTCAGCTCTACAGAAAGCAGTCTCCACCTGTCAGAAGCTTCAGCAGCTATGAACATTCAGCCCCTGGAAGTTGCTGGCCTCTTACGTGCTAGAGACAAAGGAATGTGCTTCCTCCAGAACAACCAATTATGAGTTTGTTTTATTTCCTTCACTTATCTAACAAACACCTATAGCCTACCGCAGAGTGACTTGCCACTTCTTTAGAGTGGCCTTCTCTGACCGCTCTATTTTTTTTTTTTTTTTGAGACAGAGTCTCCCTTTGTTGCCCAGGCTAGAGTGAGTGCCATGGCGTCAGCCTAGCTCACAGCAACCTCAAACTCCTGGGCTCAAGCAATCCTGCTGCCTCAGCCTCCCAAGTAGCTGGGACTACAGGCATGTGCCACCATGCCCGGCGAATTTTTTCTATATATATTAGTTGGCCAATTAATTTCTTTCTATTTATAGTAGAGACGGGGTCTCGCTCTTGGTCAGGCTGGTCTCGAACCCCTGACCTCAAGCAATCTGCCCGCCTTGGCCTCCCAGAGTACTAGGATTACAGGCGTGAGCCACCGCCCCCGGCCTGACCGCTCTATCTAAAGAAGGTTCCCTATATCACTTTCTTTCTTATAATATTCTGTTCTTGTCCTTCGTGGACTTTCCATAGTTTGCAATAATTTATGTGCTCACTCTTTTAATGTCTGTTTTTCTGAGTAGATTGTAAGCTTCACTAGAGCAGAGATCACGCTATTTTGTCCATCATTAGAGAACACAGTGCTGGCAGTCTGGAGGCACTCAACAAGTATTTATTGGATGGATGGATGGACAGATGAATGGGTAAAAGGATGGGTGTGTAGACATACACATGGATAGTTAAATATATCAAGCCATATACAATTTGTATTATTTATCTTTGTAACCCAGCACCTCCAATAACACTGGGTATATAATGTGGCTCTATAAATTTGTTGGCTATATCCTAGGCACTAGGGATGTAAAAATAAGTAGAGCACTGTGTAGCCTTCCAGAAGACAAGTTTTAGGGAGGGAAACCTATAAACGAATAATATATGATATTATATGTTATATAATATTATGTAATATATATAATACATAATAATATAGCAGAGCGAGATGTGTGGCATGTTAGAAATACAAGCGGGGTGCTATGGAGGCATAGGAGAGAGTGTGCTTAACTGCTTGCAGAGTTCAAAGAAGCCTCCTAATCGGGGTTATACTTGAGCTGTCTTAAAGTATGCCCAGAAGTTTTTTCTGAATGAAGAACAGAAGAAAAGCATTCCAGAATATGATATGTACAGATAAAGAGAGGGTCATTTCAGGGATCAGGAATCATCCAACATGGCTGCAAAACACAAGGTGTGACAGAGGACCAATAGATGAGGCTGGAACAAATGCTGACAAGACTTGACATAACAAATGAGAGAATGACATGGTCAGATTTGCATTTTAGAAGGGCCACCTCAGCTTAAGCATAGCTAATAAGTTGGAAGGGCAAAAAGGTACAGAAAGCAATTAGAATGCATATAAGAAATGATGAGGGTTTGAATGTGTCAGTGGTGGTAAAAATAAAGAGAGAAATTCCAGGGCTACTGAAAAGGTGGAATAGACAGGAGACAGTTACCAGTGGGACATGGAGAAGGATGGAGAGGGGTTTCCAGGAGGATTCGTAGGTTTCTGGTCTGAGCACCTACATGAACTCTGGTGCCACTGACCAAAAACTGAGAGGAGAAAGAAGAAGGGAACGTCTGGAGATACGTTGCCTTTTGGGTTCCCCAACCTAGAATGATACTCTAATTGAAAAGGTAAGTGTGTACTACATGACAGGAGTCAGAAGTGAGGATGAGATTTGGCAATGATCAGTTCAGGGAAGATAGGTACATGTGCCCAGGGAACAAAGAGGATGAGAAGAAGGGGACTGAATGTGGAACCCTGTAGAATATGCACTATTCATTTCAATATCAAATTATGGCTTATTTGATGTAGATTTCTTCCACTGACTTAATTTTAATAACTTATTCACTGTGGTTAGAGAATTCCATAATTTAATTTTAGTTAAATATATGCAGTGTTGACACTGTTGCTGTTTACAATAACTCAAGGCTAATATTTTAATCTTTGAAAATGTTTTAATTATTTGTATAATTAAAACTTAAACAATATACTGCACAAATCATGGTCATTTTATACCTTTGGTTTAATTAAAAAATAAACATGTAGACACAGACGAATTTTGAAATGACTTCCTCCTTGCCTCCTCCTTCCTCTGCTTGTCTACTCTTGTTTTTATTACTCAAATATTATTACAACTGTGCCCTGCTTTTGAGAGAGAAAAAGTCACCTGACAAATTGTCATTTCAAAGTCCTTAAAGAGCTGTTGAAACAAAAATCCACAAAACAGAGCAAGTTAATGGCTATTAGCATATTCATAAACTGAGACATAAGGTCAAACTCCTTATTTTCATTCCAGAAGGTCACCCACTTATGTCATCGATCATGCTTTTTGTTCTATAGCCAATAAATTAATGCTTCTATGATTTGAATAAATTCTCAGAGGTATTTATATTTTAAAAAATAAGAACATCCAAAAGAAAGATTTTTTTTTGTAGTTAAAGGTGTTTGTTAAATTAAGATACTACGAAGGTTGAGGTAGCTCTGTAGACAACTTCAGAACAATCTGTTGTCCTTTAACAACCTCATAATCTCCCAAGTAAAGCCTCTTTTCATTCATCCATATTTGCTATAAAAGGTGTGCCAGTGTCAAGCTGGAATAATTTCCTTGCTCATGTAATGGTATTAAGATATTCAAATTATCATTGTCTTTTGTACTAGGAGTTTCCAAAGAAGCACAGAGATAGGAAAAATTTCCTCAGTATGCTATTCATCAAGAGACCCAAAACACCTCTTAGTTTAGAGAAAAATTATATGAGAAAATTCATGAAGCATCAAAAAAAATTCACTTGGCCGGGCGTGGTGGCTCAAGCCTGTAATCCTAGCTCTCTGGGAGGCCGAGGTGGGTGGATCGTTTGAGCTCAGGAGTTCGAGACCAGCCTGAGCAAGAGCAAGATCCCATCTCTACTATAAATAGAAAGAAATTAACTGGCCAACTAAAATATATATAGAAAAAATTAGCCAGGCATGGTGGCACATGCCTGTAGTCCCAGCTACTTGGGAGGCTGAGGCAGCAGGATTGCTTGAGCCCAGGAGTTTGAGGTTGCTGTGAGCTAGGCTGANGCACTCATTCTAGCCTGGGCAATAAAGTGAAACTCTGTCTCAAAAAAAAAAAAAAAAAAAATTCTCTTGAACATTGAAAATCTCTATGACGTAGGCACAAAAATCAGAAGGCAGGGATATTTTGCATATACTACTACATGGCACCTTCAAAGTTGGCCTGATATTTAGGCAAAGAAGTAGCCACTTAGGCCGGGCACGGTGGCTCACACCTGTAATCCTAGCACTCTGGGAGGCCAAGGCAGGCAGATCACTCAAGGTCAGGAGTTCGAAACTAGCCTGAGCAAGAGCGAGACCCTATCTCTACTAAAAATACAAAGAAATTAATTGGACAACTAAAAATATATAGAAAAACTTAGCCGGGCATGGTGGCACATGCCTGTAGTCCCAGCTACTGGGGAGGCTGATGCAGCAGGGTTGCTTGAGCCCAGGAGTTTGAGGTTGCTGTGAGCTAGGCTGACGCCATGGCACTCTGGCCCAGGTGACAGAGTGAGACTCTGTTTCAAAAAAAAAAAGAAGTAGCCACTTAAATGATCTGAGTCAATCATATCTGTCTGATTAGAAAAAGGGATGATTGGAATGAGGCAGTGCTTTTTTCTCCCGTGTCATTTCTTAAATCCCGGCCTACCCTGAACTAAGCAATCAGAGATGAGTGGAAGTCTTTTTCTCCCCTCCTGGACCCTAAAAAGATCCTTTGTGACATTATAAACTCTTTCTCCCTGTCCATTTATGCTATTATCTTCCCCTTAGAAAAATGTTAAGACATAGTTATTTTTTTAAATGGCTTTGACTTCCAGACACCTTCCCCAGTCACCCCAAGTATATTTTTGTCTCCTCACTTTGCATATATATTTCCCTTTTTCTCCCATCACATCACCACCTCCAACAGCTGCTCACTCCCACCACCCACTGTCATTGTTGAGGGCCAAGTGGGACGTCATCACCTCTGTACAGTCTTCCTTGGACTCCTTTCCCAAGTCCCCACCCCAAATCTATTGAATTAATCTATATAAAGTCCTCCGAACACTGCCTGGAATATAAAAATGTATTATATGAGCATTGGCTACCGGCACCATCATCTTGTGTGTTTCTAAAGTACTTTCTATAAACCAGGGGTCCTCAAACTTTTAAAACAAGGGGCCAGTTCACTGTCCCTCAGACCGTTGGAGGCCCGGACTATAGTTTTAAAAAAAAAACTATGAACAAATTCCTATGCACACCGCACATATCTTATTTTGAAGTAAAAAAACAAACGGGCAAAAACACCTGCATGTGGCCCGTGGGCCGTAGTTTGAGGACACCTGCTATAAACCTTCACTGTACTTGACTTTCATCCTCTCACTCAGCTTTTCCCTCACTTCTTTACTCAAAATTCAACTTCTCAGTGAGGTCTTCCCAGAGCACCTATCAAAGATTTCAAAACCACCTCCCTTTAAAACACCTCTCCTCGCGTTTATCACTTCCTGCTATATACATTTTGCTTCATTATCTTGTTTATGGAATGTCTCCCTTGTGGGAATGTGAGCCCCAGGAGGGCTGTAAATAGTTGTTCAATCAATGAATGAAGGTGTTTGCATCTAAGACTCTATATCCCCAGAGAACCTAACATAGTATCTGGCATTCAGTGGACCAGGTGAGTAACAAAGGCCTGGAATCCTGAGGCCATTCCAGAGAATGCACATTTGAATAGGGTGCCCCACTGAGAAACACTCAATCAGTTACATCCTGAAAGCACTGAGAGTTAGAAGAGGAAAAATTCCCAACCTGGACATGACAACTTATGCCCTTTTTTTTTTTTCTTTTTTTGAGACAGAGTCTCACTTTGTTGCCCAGGCTAGAGTGAGTGCTGTGGCATCAGCCTAGCTCACAGCAACCTCAAACTCCTGGGCTCAAGGGATCCTCCTGCCTCAGCCTCTAGAGTGGCTAGGACTACAGGCATGTGCCACCATGCCCAGCTAATATTTTCTATATATTTTTAGTTGTCTGGCTAATTTCTATTTTTAGTAGAGACGGGGTCTCCCTCTTGCTCAGGCTGGTCTTAAACTCCTGACCTCAAGCGATCCTCACGCCTCAACCTCCCAGAGTGCTAGGATTACAAGTGTCAGCCACCGTGCTCAGCCTATCCTTTTCTTGAAAGTCCTTTTCTTAGGCACTATGGTGCCTAAGGAAGACTGTGGGTCCTAGGCACATTGTGTATATTTAACAATAATGGATCATTTATAAAGATTACTGATATAAAGGTAAAGCTGACATATATACTATTTGCTTCTAAAGGATAAATTTAAGGTTAGATGAAAGCCCTCATGTTATAATATTATATGATGGGTACAGTTTGTAAAAAGCATAATCCAGGGCCATTTTTCTCATTATACTAGATAGTGTTTCTATTGAAATCACCTCCAAAGTCATACCATAAAATATGGGGAAAATTTCATAGGTAGTTAGTGTAGGGTAGTTTTTAATAGGAAATCATCATTTTTTGAATGTTCATATAACTTAACACTTTCTTATTTTTATCAAAAGATTCCAAGGAGTTTGAGAAAGTGTCACCAAAAAAAAATGCTGCCAAACAGGAATGTGGAAAAAATCAGGGTTTGTTCACTGGAATAAAACAAACCTACTTGAAACTTGGAACTTAAAAATCAAGCTCACTTAACAAAGCGTCTGCCATCCCCTGCCCATGTAGGGCACATTCCTAGCCAGGAATGTTAAGTTCTAAGTAATTCTATTCTGAATGACACAGAAACTGATAAAAATAGCCCAAGAGCCATGGCAGACCGAATGCCCTATCCTGCAGATCAGAAAGAAATTTTGAATCTCACCCCACTTAGTGGCAGTGCGACCTCAAGCAAGTAACTTAACCCCTCTGAGCTTCCATTGCCTCATGTCAAAATGAGACTAACCCATCAGCAGCACTGCCTTACCGGGGTTGTTGTGAGGCTCTAATAAAACGCTGTGTGTGAAAACAGTTGGTAAATTCTGAAGTGCTGTACAAATATAATGTATAATGTTTGTTCTTTAGAGGGCTTTGGCACCTAATCCTTGTTTCAATAAATGACCTCTTTGTTCTCAAGCTTGCTTTTGTCTGCTTTTACATTAGCTCAAGATTTAATTTCTTACCTACTGAAGTTATTTCTTTAGACCTTGCCTCTGCCCAGCTCTCTCTTGGACTACTAGAACTTAATTACTTCTCTGGCTTCTGTCTGACTCAGCATATAATCGTACGTTTGCGCTGAACCTGCCGCATAAGAACTGTGCGTGTAAACCAAAGCCACACTCCCCTCTCCACTGTAACCCATCTAAGGGATATGCAATATTTGAGGGTAGGAGACAAGGTGGCATGGAATTTCACTTCTCTTTCAGAGAACTAAAGCAATTCCTTATCTTTAGGAAGGGTTACTTGAAAGGACTTTCAATTTCTCTTCGTGAAATGGTATAGAAGCCATTATTCTTTCTGCTTGTCTCTTACTTTAGCACTGAGCTGAAAGTCCTTATAAACTAAAACTGGAAAACATCCACAAAAACTGGAACAGAAAACTAGAGCTGATGGCTAATGTAACAAGGTCTATATGTACCAGTTTCCTCTTAATAAAATAACAGCAGAATCCAACAGGTATAGGGCTTATTATGTGCCAGGGTTTTTATGTGTGTTAATTCATTTAACCTTCCCAACTATTATCATCTCCATCTTACAGAGTAGGAAAGTAATTTAAATGAGGTTAAACAGCTAGTAGGTGGCAGAGCTGGGATTCAAACTCTGGCCATCTGGTTCCAGAATCTCTAGTCTTAACTCTGCGCTATATTATTAAAATTAATAATGATGAGGATAAAAATTCTATTATTTTTTGTTGCACAGCATATGACCCCAAAATTTAGTGGCTTAAACCTACAGCACCGGCTGGGCGCGGTGGCTCACGCCTGTAATCCTAGCTCTCTGGGAGGCCGAGGTGGGCGGATCCTTTGAGCTCAGGAGTTCGAGACCAGCCTGAGCAAGAGCGAGACCCCATCTCTACTATAAATAGAAAGAAATTAATTGGCCAACTAATATATATAGAAAAAAATTAGCCGGGCATGGTGGCACATGCCTGTAGTCCCAGCTACTTGGGAGGCTGAGGCAGCAGGATTGCTTGAGCCCAGGAGTTTGAGGTTGCTGTGAGCTAGGCTGATGCCACGGCACTCACTCTAGCCTGGGCAATAAAGTGAGACTCTGTCTCAAAAAAAACTACAGCACCACAGTTTCTGTGGGTCAGGAATTTGGGCACACTTTAGCTGGGTCCTCTGCTTCAGAGTCTTTCACAAGCTGTGATCAGAGTGTCCTCTGGAGCTGTCATCATTTTCAGACTCAACTGGGGAAGGATCCCCTTCCAAGTTCACTCATGTGGTCGTTGATAGGACTCAGCTCCTTACAGGATGTTGGACAGAAACCACCTTTCATTCTGTGCTACATGGGCCTCTCAAACATGGTAATTTGCAAAGTGTACAAGCTGGGAAGGAAATAGAGAGTCCAGCAAAATGGAAGTCACCATCTACTGTTATGTAATTGCACTGGTGACATCCTATTATTTTTGCCATATTCTATTCATTAAAAGCAAGTCACTTGTAAAGCCCACGCTCAACTGGAAGAGATTGCACGAGGGCATGAATGCCAGGATTGTTGGGAACCATGTAAGAAGCTGCCTACCCCAGTAATAATTAACATCGTATAATATAATAAGCAAATAACATTTATTGAGAGCTTACTATGTGCCAGGCAATAGGCCAAGCATTTCACGTATATTAATTCATTTAATTGTCAAAACAAACCTCATCTGACAGATGAATTAGTAAGAAAGAATGCCATGGTTACACTCAGGGGTGGAGAAATTAATATCACTTTCCTGTATTCCAACAGAGAAAGTGTGTGTTAGAATGCTTCACAATGATTAACACAAACTACACCTACCCCAATTTTTATACCCTTTAATAATCTTTCATCTTATTCACAGAATGAGCCTTCTCTAGCTAATGGCAAATGGTAATTTCTCAAGGTAACTCTCCTCTGGCTCTACCAGTCCTGACAGTATGGAAGAAGAATTATCCTTTTTAAAAAAAAAAAAAAATCACTATTTCTCATGCACATTATAATTTATAAAAATGTAACCTTTATATTAATTCAGTTTTTAAAACTGAACCGTTAATACAAATCATCTTAAGTTTTCTATATGAAAGCTACCAAGGATACAAGATACCCAAATAAATTCTAGTTTTAATTTAATTCTGATTTGTTTGCAGCCTGCTTCTCTTCAAAAAGTTGTTGAGATGGCTGGCTCCCAGTTGGTCAACCTTGAAGAAGGATAAGAGAGAATATTCATCTCCCCTGAAGGATTCTGGGCTCTAAAGAATTGGATGGAGAGGACACTGGCATTGGTTAGACTCTCTCCAGCCCTGCCCTCCAAATTAGAGGCCTGGGGAAGAGGTAGAAGCACTTAGGACAGGAAGGGCTGTAAGTCCTATTCCCTGTTTTTAATAGGGACTAAAGCAGTTGCTTATTATGAGAGCTACATGGAAGCCATCCCAGATTCCTAGGCCACCGGGTGTGTGTCTATTTTCAAGCCCCTGATATTTGCAATGACGCAGCCTTTAAACATCTAGAAGCCAGTTCCTGGTCAAGTTAAAAATATCAACAAATGAATATACATTCAAAATTTGAAATAAAATATGAACAAAAAAATTCAATAGTTTATTATTAAAAGAATAATAATATTTACCAAGAAGGGTTAATCCAGTCATGCAAGAAGGATTATCTATTAACATATTCATATGAATCATCACACTAATAGGTCAAAGAAGTAATATCATCTCAATAGAAGATAAAAAAGCATTTGCTAGAATTTAGCACTATTCATAATTAAAGAAAAAATGTCCCAGTAAACTGGGGATAGAAAAAGCTAACTTTGCCATGACAAAGAATACTTACCTAAACTAATATATTTAACAACAAAACACTACAAGAATTTCTAATAAAGTCAAAATTAAAACAAAGATGTTACTGATTTATTGCATTTTTTAAACACAAAAATGAAAACAATCTAAATGTTCAGCATTGACTATTAAATGATGATATAGTCATAACATATATTATATAGAGAGAATATAATAATATAATATGTAATATAACATATATAATATAATATAATGATATAGAATATTACATAGCCATTATAATCATGTGGTAAATGAGTGTATATATAGGCATATATGAGACCTATACATCTACTATATAGAGAGAGATATACATGTATATAGATAATATATGTTTGTAAATACATATATTGTAATTGCACACTGAAAAAGTTCTGAAAATAAATGCAAACTGCCAACACTGATTCGTTCAGAAGAATGGGATTAGTAGAATTGAAGGAGCAGAATGGAAAGATCCTGTGTAAAAGTACATAATTCTGTGCTATTTAAATATTTTTAGAACAAGGAAATACTATGTATGTAATATTTAAACCAACTTTAAAAAACAAGTCAAAGAATATTGACAGTGAAGAAATAATCATAGTTCTAATTGAAAAACAACAGTATGTATCAGGTATCCTCAAACTACGCCCGCGGGCCACATTTGGGTATTTTTGCCCGTTTGTTTTTTCACTTCAAAATAAGATATGTGCAGTGTGCATAGGAATTTGTTCATAGTTTTTTTTAAACTATAGTTTGGCCTCCAACGGTCTGAGAGACAGTGAACTGTCCCCCTGTTTAAAAAGTTTGAGGACCCCTGAGTATAATATAAAATGATACATATTAATACATCAAAAATTATCCAAAGGATGGACCTCCAAATTTTGATTTTGGTTATGCTTGTATAGTAGAATATGTTTTGGATTTTTTTTTTCTTTGCTTTATGTGTTTTCCAAGTTCTCTGTTAATCATATATTTATTTTGTAATTGGGGAAAAGATGATCAAAGAAAACTATGATCTTTAAATTACAGATTGCACTAAGCAATTATAGAGTGTACAGAAAAAAAATCTGTTTATCTTAATCTGTTTTCTGAAAGGGTCACAATGCCTTCTAACTCTGTCTCGATCTTATAAAACTACTGGGAAAGCTAAATACTTCCATTTTATTGCAAAGCCAGCTCCCTTTCTTTGACCTGCTTAATTTGGGCATCTCTTTGAGGTTCAAAATCTTAGAGTCATTCTTCATTCCTTTCTCTTTTTCTGTATGGTGTCATTCACGACTTCTCTTGATGATCCTTTCTTCTTTTCTCACACAACTCTTTTCCATTCTAATCCCATACCTCCTGGTCTAGGCCTTCATCAGCTCATACCTGGACCACTGAGACATCATTGACTCCCTGCCTGCCAGGTCTGTCCCTTTGCTTACACATCTCCCTATCTTCACCTCACATCCTTCATTACCTGAATGACCACTTTATGGCATCCAACTGCTCTCCTCCTTGTTCCTCTAACTTGCTACATTCCCACCTTCATGCCTATGCTCTCCATATTGCTCCTTGCAATTCTACTAAATTCTACTCTTCCTTCCCAATTAACTCTACCTCCACACACCATGATCTCTTCTTCATTCCTTTGTATATTCAGTCTTTCCTTTAGTACATTTTTCTTAACCAAGTACTGTATACCAGACACTAGACTTACTTATTTTTTCAAATTAGTGACTGGATCAAAATCAAAGGGTTATGAAACTCAAGGTCAAAACATTATCTGCCTCAACAGTATTTTATCATGTCCTCCAATGATTGCAGAGTTCTCAAAGAGCCCCTTACCTCTCTGCTTCCCTCTGACTCCAGTCACAAGAAATTTTTTTATGTATTAGACAGTTAATATGTGCCTTGTGTGCTAGGCTTTATGCTAGATGTTAGGACTGGAAAGGTGAATAAAATCTGCTTCTTACAGAAAGCCCTAAGTTTAACTGGGTCAGTAGACAGGAAAATAAATGCAATGGTGAGTAAGAGGTACTCTGACAGAAATGTACAGAAGAACAAAAGAGAAAGTGTTTAATTCTATTTAAGAAGAGCAGGGAAGGCTTCACAGATAAAGTAATGCTTGAGCCCATAGCAGGTAGGAAAGGGAAGGACAGTATTTCAAACAGCTGGAATAGTATTGCAAAGGCACAAGGCATTAAATAGCACAGCCTGTCATGAAGCCACAGTACTTCAGTGTGACTCAGGCACATGAAGCTGAAGAGTTGGGCTGGGGCCAGGTCTTTTTTTGCCTTGTTTTGCATTCGAGGGAATGAGTAAACACTGAAGAATTCTAAGCAATGAGGTAACATAATTAGATTTGCGTTTCAAAAAGTACCTCTGGTGGCTATAAAATAGTCAAGGGGGAGGGATGGGCCCGGGCAAGGTAAAAAGTCAAAAGCCACAAGGCTGTTGTTGTAGTCCAACAAAGTAATAAGAACCAGGCAAGTAATGAAGTAGTTAGGATGAAGAGAAGGAAATGGTTTGGAGAAATAGCAGGAAGTTAAATTAACAGGACTTACCTACTGTTGGGTTTTAGAGCATGAGGAAGACTTCTTTCTGAGTTCCTGGTTTGAGTTATATATAGCCTAAGCAGGAAACACAGGCCTTGTATACCAAAGGAAGAGGTATACAATAAGTTTGAGTTACCTGTTAGGCATTCAGGTAGAAGGTCTTGGAGGTTGTTGGATATACATGTCTTAAGTTTAGGAATTCATTTGGGTTAGAATTAGAGATTTGGGAGTCAGAGAATAGACAACGGTCAAAACCATAGATAATAATGCCCAGAAGAAATGTATATGATGAGGATGAGTATCAAGGACAGAACTGTGGAGTACACCAACCATTACTGGGTCAGAGTGAGAGGAACCAGGAAAGAATCCTGATAAAACATGATCAGATAAATAGGAGGACAGTCAGAATGTTGCATGTTTCCCATTGCTGCTGTGAAAAAAAAAAAAAATCATCAAAAACATGGTTTAAAACAACACAAATGTATTACCTTACAGTTCTGTGGTTCCAACAACCTCCAAAACCTTCTACCTCAATGCCTAACAGGTAACTCAAACTTATTGTATACCCTCTCCTTTGGTATACAAGACCTGTGTTTTCTGCTTAGGCTATATATAACCCAAGCCAGGAACTCAGAAAGAAGTCTTCCTCATCCTCTAAAACCCAACAGTAGGTAAGTCCTATTGATTTAATTCCCTGATATCATCTCTCCAGACCATTTCCTTCTCTTGTAGAAGTCTAATTACTGTAAGATAGATGTGAGAAAATTGGAGAACAGGAATAAATACTATTTTTTTTGAAGTAACTGTTTAAGAAAGGATGGAAAAAGGAGGATGGAGCTGTCTTAGCGAGAGGGAGATGGGAATTTATGGGCAATCTGAACACACGTGCTATGGGGAAGGCTAGAGAGGCTGAATATATGAGAGAGGGAATAATGGCCTGGTGAAATCTCAGAGGAGGCTAAAGAGATGTGCTCAACAAATCAGATGTGGGTGTTAGCTTTGAACAGGAGAAGAAACGATTTTCTGTGTCTAAAGGGAAGACTATGAGGGTGAATCCCAGGAATTAAGTCTAATTTCTTTCCTTGGTTGCGGTTCATGCTCAGGAATTGCTCACAGGCCTCCCCCTGAGCCTATGACTCCAGAGTTAGAGTTCTTCTTCACCATCCAATATTAAGATGCAACACATGGTCATGGAGTTGACCTCCTTCTACAGGAAGCTTCTACTGCGTCTTTGAATATTCAAGTTTGGAATTAGCAAGCGAAAAATCTCATTTCTTTCAAGGTGGTTAATTTCATAAACAATATCCATTCCTTTCGAAAGATTTTTCTGACGAAGTTATGTATGCTACCTTGCGCTTCCTCCCTTTTTTCTATTTTTTTGATAGAAAAATACAATTAAGTATGAATTCATGTTAACACAACAAGCTTTATTTATTTTTTATTTTGTTTTTTTGAGACAGAGTCTCACTTTGTTGCCCAGGCTAGAGTGAGTGCCGTGGCGTCAGCCTAGCTCACAGCAACCTCAAACTCCTGGACTCAAGCAATCCTTCTGCCTCAGCCTCCCAAATAGCTGGGACTACAGGCATGTGCCACCATGCCTGGCTAATTTTTCTATATGTATTAGTTGGCCAACTAATTTCTTTCTATTTATAGTAGAGACAGGGTCTTGCTCTTGCTCAGGCTGATTTCGAACTCCTGACCTCAAGCAATCCGCCTGCCTTGGCCTCCCAGAGTGTTAGGATTACAGGCGTGAGCCACCACGCCCGGCCTAAGCTTTATTTGTTTTAAGCTTTTTATTATGGACATTTTCTCACATACACAAAAGTAAAGAGATTACTATAATAGACCCCCACGTGCCCGCCACTTAAATAATGACTAACCTATGACCAAATTTGTTTGTTTCTCTTAGACTCCCCACACACCCCTTCCTAGTATTGAAAGGTAAATCAGCTTCCTTTAAAAAATAGGCCTCTAAATGTAGTGATTATATACTTCCTATATCTGTTTCTCTTTCATCACATGACCAAGGCACTGGATATGGCATGGTACCACTTTATGCAAACTTGAACCAGCATGACAGAAATATTAATAAAGTCTCATTTTAGATGATAATTTTTTAAGTCATTTAAAAATTATTAAGAATTCTGTAATTATTAAGAATTGCATTAAAAAATTACATAACTTCAGAGACGTTAGGCAAGTAAATAGTAAGTATTTTTCATGGTTTTGTCACCTGAACTGCTCAACAGAAATGCCTACCTACCCATGTAACATCAATTACATGGTTTGGAATGAAATAATTCTACTGACTTTTTTTTTCAGCTTAACATTTACCATTATTTTAATGTAAAATTGCTTTTAATAAATCAAACAAGACCATCAAGTTCTGATGCTGGTGCTTGAAAACTCACTCCCATATCAAAAACTTTGGAATAGAAATTAAAAGTGATAAATTCCTCTGAAGAAGGCCAAACTCCCCAACATCTAGTATTATTTGTTTAGAGGAGGGCACACTACATATATTAGAAATGATGCCGAGATACTTAAATGCAGCAGATACATCTTTAACCTTTAATAATCTTCAAGTATCTGTGCAAAACTAATGAAAAAAAAACTACTAGTGACTCAGCTGCAAGATCAATATCACTGTAGTAGATTTATAGGCTCTGAAAAAGTATTCCAACCCCCACAACCATTTATTCTATATTTATTCCTACTGGAATATTATTCTAGGTCTTTAAGAATATATTGCCTGCACAGGAATCAACTGTCCTTCTCTCAAAGATTAATGCAAATACCCAAATGTACATAATTATACACTATTTTATAGCAGCTTTAAGATATTCAAAAGAAGAAAAAAAAATTTTAATTTTAAATTTAAAGTAGCATGTACCAACCACTTCATTTACCAACCTTCCTATAGCTAAGTGTACCCCTGTGACAAAGTTCTAGCCAATGAGATGTAAGTAGAAGTGTTACATGGCAGTTTACAGGACCCTTTCTATAAAAGATAGTTGGTGTCTTTTCAACAAATGGTATCAGAAAACTGGATATCCACATGCAGAAGAATGAAGTTAGACAGTTACTTTACACTATATACAAAACATTAATTAAAAATGGGTCAAAGACATAACCATAATAGCTGAAACTTGCAGACATCAAATAAAATATAGAGATGAATCTCTGAATTTAAAATGTTTTCTTTGGGAAGCTAGAATTGTAATTTGGGGCATACAGACTGGGTCATCTTCAGTATGTCTAAAGAACAAAGAGAAGGAGGTTTTATAACAGGGAAAAATGTATTATTTTGAAAGAAAGCTCATTGACACTAGTAAAGTTTGGGGGAGCTAGTGAGCTCTGATTAGTGAGTGACTGAAGTGAGTGAAACTAGTCTTAGAGAAGCAACAGGTTGCTTCAATAGCTGTTACATAAAACTGATTTCAGGTTACAAGCAGTTTCAGCAGCCAGGCTTGCATAGAATTACATTCTTGAAGCAATGCTAAGCACCGCAAGTGCTTTTGCTCCCTGGCCTCTGGACTCTGTTTTAGTTGGGTATGATAAGAATGACCCAATTGATATGATCAACTTTCACAAACTATAAAATTCTTAAAAGAAAACATAGGGGGAAAATTTCATGATGTTGAATTTGCAAATGATTTTTTGGACAAGGCACCAAAAGCACAGGCCATTAAAAAAATAGATAGATAAATAATATTACATCAACATTTTAAATTTTTGTGCATCAAAGGATACTATCAACAGAGTGAAAATGCAAGACCTAGAATGGGAGAAAATATTTGCAAATCATATGCAGCCATGCATTTCTTAATAATGGGGAAACATTCAGAGAAATGAATCATTCATTGTGTGAAACACCATCTAGAGTATACTTAAACCTAGATGATACAGCCTACCACACACCTAGGCTCTATGATATCTATAGCCAATTGCCCCTAGGCAACAATCTAGTACAGCATGTCACTGTACTGAATATTGTAGGCAATTGTAACCCCATGGTAAGTATTTGTGTATCTAAACATAGAAAAGTATATGTAAAAATATAGCATTGTAGTCTGTGGGACCACTGTATATGCACTGTACATGCAGTCCATTTTTGACCAAAATTCAAACACATGACTACATCAGATAAATGGTTAATGTCCAGAATATAAAATGAACTCTTACAACTCAACAGCAAATAAACCAAGCAATCCGATTAAAACATGAACAAAGGCATTGAATAGACATTTCTCCAAAGAAGATATGCAAATAACCAATAAGCACATGAAAAGATGCTCAGCATCATTAATCATTAGGGAAATGCAAATCAAAACCACAAGTAGATACCACTTCACACCCATTAGGATGGCTATTGTCAAAAAAAATAGAAAATAACTAGTGTTGATGAAGATGTAAAGAAATTGGAGCTCTGGTATATTGCAGGTGGGCATATAAAATGGTACAGCTGCTATGGAAGACAGTACGGCTATTTCTCAAAAAATTAAAAACAGAATTACCATATGATCCACCAATTCTACTTCTGGATATATACCCCCAAAAAATTGAAAGCAGGGACTTGAACAGATATTTGTATGCCCATGTTAATAGCAGCATTATTTACAATAGCCAAAAGGTGGAAGGAACCTAAGTGTCCATCAACAAATGAACAGATAAACAAAATATGGTATATACATACAATGGAATATTATTCAGTCTTAAAGAGGAAGGAAATTGTGACACATACTATTAATACAACATGTATGAACCTTGTCCACATAATGCCAAGTGAAATAAGCCTATCATGAAAGGACAAATAATATTATGATTCCGCTCATATGAGGTACTTAGTCAAATTCGTAGAGACAGAAAATAGAATGGTGGTTGCCTGGTACTAGGAAGAGGAGAGAATGGAGAATTCTTGTTTAATGGGTATGGTGTTTCTGTTTGGGAGGATGAAAAAGCTCCCAACATGAATGGTGGTGATAGTTGCACAACAATGGGAATATACTTAATGCCATTGAATTAACCATATACTTAAAAATGGTTAAAATGGTAAATTTTACTATTATGATAATTACCTTATAAATAGTGACAAACATGTAAAACTATGAAATGGTTTATTAATAGAGGTCTGAAATACTATGCAATTGCTAAAAAGGATGAGGTAGATGTATATATAAACAAATGGCAGCACCACAACCGCTTGCATTGTATGAGCTAGTTGCATGAAAATCAAAGGTGACATGTGCTCCTCCATGCAGGAAAGAGATGTAATAGGTAACATTTACTGTGTGTTAGTCTCTGTCCTAAGAGCTTCTTCTGGATTATCTCCATAAGTTCTCAAAACGTTGCTGTGAAGATTATCCCTGTTTGACAGCAGAGGGAATTGAGGCACAGACAGGTAAGGTGCTCTGCGTGGGGTCACACAAATATTAAAAGGTGGAGCCAGGGTATTAAGCATGGCTACCTGTGAGGACTGGTGATAACAGAGAATTGTAGTGAAAGTAATGGTTATAATCTTCTATCCGTTTTGTGTTTTTTAATTATGAGCATGTATTTACATTTTTAATAACTATTTAGGAGTGGGAGGGAAAATGCTGAAGAAATGTAAGGTAATGAAATGTAAGGTAATCTTATATACTTTATAAGATTAGATAGGGCTGAAATCAGAAAACATATTTAAGATTTTATGGATAAAAAGCAAGAGATCAATAGAAACCTAAAAAATATACTAAATGTCAAAACTCGGGATGATAGCCCTTAATATATTTAGCCCACGTACATAGATAGTACTGTATAATGCAACATTTATCAAATCATACTTGGACACTGAAGACTGCCTGGCCACCATTTTAAAAAATGCAGTATTTATTTATTGATTGATTTATTGTTTTGGAGATAGAGTCTCGCTTTGTTGCCCAGGCTAGAGTGAGTGCCGTGGCGTCAGCCTAGCTCACAGCAACCTCAAACTCCTGGGCTCAAGTGATCCTTCTACCTCAGCCTCCCAAGTAGCTGGGACTACAGGCATGCGCCACCGTGTCCAGCTAATTTTTTCTTTATATATTAGTTGGCCAATTAATTTCTTTCTATTTATAGTAGAGACAGGGTCTCGCTCTTGCTCAGGCTGGTTTCGAACTCCTGACCTCAAGCAATCCACCCGTCTCGGCCTCCCATAGTGCTAGGATTACAGGCGTGAGCCACCGGTTATTCCTGAAGGAACAGACAGCCTGCTTGTTGTAGTCTGTAATCTGTTGTTTATAACAGAATACCTGAAACCGTGTCTCTGCCTGGGACCCCACCAACAACATCCTTTGAAATCCTGGTAGAGGCTGCCAAGCCTCCACAGCTTTTGCTTTCTGCACTCCTACAGAATTAGCACCACATGGACACTGCCAAGGTTTATAGCTTGTACCTTCTCGAACAATGGGTAGAGCTCTATACCTTTGGTTTCCTCTCCCAAACATCTTCATGTGGTCAGGCTGAGAGTTTTCTAAATCTTTCCACTTTGCTTCTTTTGATCATAAATTCTCATCTTCAAGTCATTGTTTTCCCCTCTCAGAGCTTACAGTTAAAAGCAGCCATGCATCAGCCTGAATGCTTTGCTGCTTGGGTATTTCTGCCATCAGAGACCCTAGTTCATCTTTCTCAAGTTTGGCCTTCCACGAGGCCATTTCACATAAACACATTCAGCCAAGTTCTTTGCCAATGTATAACACAGATGGCCTTTACTCCAGGTTCTAACACCTTATTCCTCAGTTCCATCTGAGACCTCATCAGAATGGCCTTTACTGTCCATATTTCTATTAGCATTCTGGTTGTGACGACTTAACTAATTTCTAAGGAGTCCATGTTTGAAGACAGGGAGTGGACTGTGATATTGTGATATATTTATTTGATCTTCATCCCCATTTCCTCAAATAAAATTCCTAAAATCTTTGGACTCTTCAAAGTATCTTTTTGTATGCTAATGAGATGACTGGTGGCTGGCAGCCCCTAGCTAGCTTCAGGATAGGGCTTGGTGACTGGAAAGATCAAGGCCAGATTAGAGCTTTTAGATTTTCAGCCCCAACCTCCCAGGAGGGGAGGAGCCGAAGGTTAAGTCGATCACCAATGACCAGTGATTTAATCAAGCATGCCCACATAATGAAGCCTCCATAAAAGCTTGAAAAAAACGGAGTTCAAATGAGCTTCCAGATAGCTGGACACATGGAGGTTCCCGGAAGGAGGGGTGCCCAAAGAAGGCATGAGAGTGCCAAGCTCCTTCCCCCATACATCACCCTATGCATATCTTCATCTATTAATATATCCTTTGTAATAGCCTTCATAATAAACCAGTAAATGTTAAGTGTTTCCTAGAGTTCTATGAGCCATCTTAGTAAATTAACCAAATGCGAGGAGGGGTCATGGAAACCCCAATTTATAGCCATTAGAAGTTGGCTTCTATACTGTTACTTAATGATAGGAGACAACCTATTACTTGCTATTGGCATCTTAATTGGGGCAATTGACTCAGAGGAGGTATAAGGGGGCAATCTTGTGGGGCTGAGCCCTCCATCTGTGGGCTCTGCCTCTCTCCAGGTGATATGAGAATTGAATTGGTGGATACCCACCTGGTGTCTGTTGAAGAATCTACCAGAGAATTGCTTGCTGGTGGGGAGAAATCCCCACACACATCTTGGTGACCAGAGGTCACAGAAATGATTTACATTGTAAGAGTATAGTGGGAAAAACTGAGTTTGAGATTTTTTTACTCAATATTCTTACACCTATCCTATTTTTTCCACTTCCTAAATAAACTCGTGATCTCAAATCCTTTTGGGGTCTGTTTCTTGGAGAACCCAAATTATGACTGGGGTGTCCTCCATTCATATTGCAGTCTATATGAACAATGCCCCCTGGAGTTGTGCACTTCTCAACCTGTAAGATCAACCATAGCAGTCTTGTAATTATATTACATTCTTCATTTCCACCAGAACAAGAAAGAAGATCTTAAAAATGCCATGCTATAGTAGGAATATGTAAATGTAACCTGTAGGTCACTGTTTTTCAAAGAAATAAAAAAAATTAAGAGAGCTTTGAAAGAGTAAGGAAGTCATAACAAATTAGGAAGGGCCAGGAGCGGTGGCTCACACCTGTAATCCTAGCACTCTGGGAGGCTGAGGCAGAAGGATCGTTTGCGCTCAGGAGTTTGAGACCAGCCTGAGCAAGAGCGAGTCCCTGTCTCTACTAAAAATAGAAAGAAATTAGCTGGACAACTAAAAATACATAGAAAAAATTATCAGGGTGTGGTGGCGAACGCCTGTAGTCCCAGCTACTCAGAAGGCTAAGGCTTGGATTGCTTGAGCCCAAGAGTTTGAGGTTGCTGTGAGCTAGGCTGAGGCCACAGCACTGTTGCCTGGGCAACAGAGTGAGACTCTGTCTCAAAACAACAACAACAAACAAAAAGGAAAAAGAAACCATTGGGAAAAAGTAAAACCAAGCAGAAGACAGTGTGATGACTCATATTTAATGGAGTAAACTTTAGACCAGCAGTTTTAGCACTGTTATCAAATATAGTATTTATTGAGCACCTATTTATAGTTGTGCATCTGGTACTACAATTTGAGTATTTAGCATGCCCAAATTCTTGAGTTCACCTATAGAATTAGAGGAGAAACAAACAAACAAACAGAAAGCACTTAAACAGTTAAATCCTATGTAAATATTAACTTTGCTAAGACTGCTTTGTTCATCAGGAGAAAGGTGAGTGACAGATATTTACAATGGCCTGACCTATATATGCCACTATACAAAACATGGGCATATAGTATTTGAGATTCACATATCTTATACAATCATAATGAATACTTTGATGTTTTAAGTTTAATGTTTTGAAAGTGTTATTCCAAATATAGCAAACAAAGTCAATCAATAAACAAATAAAAAGAAACACACGAGATAATGGCAGTATCAATCAGAGCCCTAGTGATTTATGTATTTAACAAATACTAAGCACCTACTCCATATGCAGCATTGTGTTGGGGTGCTGTGGAGAATACAAAGAGCAATACCATATGTTCTTTGCCTTAAAATTACTTAGAATTAGTGCTCTTTTTGTTAGGAATAATATCACTGTAAAACCTCTTTCTCAGACAGCCAGATGAACATGCCAGATTCTTACTTTTATGAGAAATCAATTGTTAAAAGACACCTTTTATCTCCCTCTAAAATTTAATGTGTAAATCAAACCAAATACTATATTTATGTGTATTTTTAGGTCTCCATAGAAATTTAAAAAAATGAATCTTATTTTCCTCAGATACCTTTTGTATATCAATGTGCAACTCCCTTTCAAATCTCATGAGTATAATATGATGATCTATTTTCTTTTTCTTTCTTTCTTTCTTTCTTTTCTTTCTTTTCTTTCTTTCTTTCTTTCTTTCTTTCTTTCTTTCTTTCTTTCTTTCTTTCTTTCTTTCTTTCTTTCTTTTGTCTCTCTCTCTCTCTCTTTCTTTCTTTATTTCTTTCTTTCTTTTTGGTTGGTTGGTTTGTTTCTTGAGACAGGATCTCACTATCTCCTAGGCAGTGGAGCGATTATAGCTCACTATAACCTCGAACTCCTGGGCTTAAGTGATCCTCCTGCCTCAACCTCCTGAGTAGCTAGAACTACAGGTACATGCCACCACACTGGGCTAATACTATTTGATTTTTTGTAGAAAAAAAAGAGACAGTGGTCTTGCTATGTTTTGTAGAGACAGTGGTCTTGCTATGTTACCCAGGCTGGTCTCATACTCCTGGGCTCAAGTGAACCTCCCAAAGTGCAGGGATTACGGGTATGAGCCACAGTGCCAGCATAGATGATGTTTTTCATACTGGACATCAGGGAAAATTCTGAGAGTAGAAGGAACAGATTTAGTGTTAGTTTGTGATATTGGGCCACTAAAAGGCCATTTGCACTAACTTTTCTCCCAACTTCTCCTGAGTCTGTAAGAAAAGAAAGGAGGAATGATGTCTCCCATTGAAGCAGGTTTGGGGGCTATGAAGGAGTGTATATACTTCCTTTCAAAATATCAAGTCATACGCCTACTTTGCAGGAATCCTTCAGATGCCAAATCAGTGGTAAAGAAAGAACCAGAGATGTAATTAAAAGAACATGATTTGTCACAGACTTCAGGATCAAAAATATTATTTTAAAAAAGAGCATAATAAAGATGCAGAGTTTATTACAATACATTCCAGTTTTTTTGTGCTGAAACTTAATATGTTAAGTCCTCTGTAATAGACATTAAGTTAATTTTTATTAAAATAGTGTATACCATAACTTGACTCTTTTTGAGTATCTTGCTTTTTGTTTTGTAGCATTTTAAACAAAATGCTGCATTTAATCTAGTCAGGGAGGCAAGGTATATAATACAAGCTCAAAAAAGTAAGTGCCAGAGTAAGAAGGAATTAAAAGCAATATTTATTGAGCATTTACTTAGTTTCTTATATAAAGCTCTACGTAGAAAATTCTGTTTAAACAGTAACAGTGTATTGCGGGTTTAAAATTTATGTATCCGTAAAAAAAAAAATGTATTGGTATAACATGTATATAAGAAAATATATGCAACAATGGTATAAAGGCCTGGAGGGAAGAAATGGAAATATACTATTGTGAGGCTCTCATACTTATTATTCCCAAAAGGAATAATAAAAAATTATCTTGTTGATATAATGCCAACTCTAGAAAGTACTATTTTGGAAACAGTGCTATTTGGCATTGACCCTTTAAAGATATGAAGAAGGACATTAATCATAATGCTGAAATTATATCTGAAATCTATCCTATTTAAATGAAAAATAAGGATTGAAAAATGACAATGTGGGCCAGGCCTGATTGCTCACGCCTGTAATCCTAGCACTCTGGGAGGTGGAGGCGGAGTATCACTTCAGGTCAGGAGTTTGAGACCAGCCTGAGCAAGAGTGAGACCCCATCTCTACTAAAAATAGAAAAAATTAGCCAGGCGTGGTGGCATGAGCCTATAGTCCCAGCTATTTGGGAAGCTGAGGTAAGAGGATCGCTTGAGCCCAGGAGTTTGAGGTTGTAGTGAGCTATAATGATGCCACTGCACTCTAGCAGGGGCAGCAGTGGGAGACTCTGTCTCAAAATAAAAATAAAATAAATTTTTTAAATGACATTATATACAACTTCAAACACTAGCCTACATTTTGTTAACAGCTGCACACACTGAAATATGAGTTAGTACTAAAGAATTAATTTTACACTTGAAAGTCATATTAAGCACACACAGAAAAGGCTAAGGAAAGCAAGCATAAAACTGAAAGATACAGTTGTCTCCCCAAGTTCTTACTAGTCAGATAAAAAGTTTGACACTGCTCTTGTTTAATATAGAAGCAGAAGAAGGCAGTTTCTCTTCACTGTCATGCCTCAACTTTAAATGCAAGGACCTGAAATGATCGCCAGTGTCAGTTCTGGGTCCTGCCAGGTTTCAAATCTGTCTCACTACTAATAAGGCTGTGATATTAGGTAAAATCCTTACCTATCTCTAAGACCTACTTCCCCATGTGTAACCCGCTTCACAGGGTTGTTGTGAGGATTAAATGTGAAGATTAATACAAAGAGTACTCGAGATAGTGCCTGGCACATGGGAATTGTACAATAAATATTAACTATAGTTACTGTGTTTGTTGTACAGATGGCCAGCTTTGGTGGCGAAACAAAAAGTCTTTTGATTAGAAAAAGGATTTGGTATAGAAATACCAATGTGCTTAAAGAGTCTATAGTGACAGAGCTCTCAGTCACGATTTTCAACCTCAGTATCTCCTGCTAATCCCTTCAACTAGGTAGGAGCTTAAGCTCCATTGTGAGCAGGAAGAGGGAAAAGTAACGCACAGCAAATTAATAGCAAAGCCAGGACTACGCATTCTTCATCCTGTCCTTACAACTAAACTACACAGGGAAAGACAAAGAACTTCATATATTTTCAGCAAACCATCTGTCATTAAATTGTTACATTTGCTCCAAACAACAAAGATTTATTGAGAATTTACTATGTTTGAAGCAACATTCTATCTGGTGGGGAAAACATGGGCAAAAATCTAGGGGAATTTACCTTTTTTGGAATAGGAACATATACTATAAAATTGTAATACTTAAAACTTACATCAGGTATTGTGAGTATAGGAATAAACAAACTCAGTTTCTCCTACTATCAGATGTCAGGGTCTGAATTGTCAGTTCTTGGCAAGCTCATGGCCAAAGAATGACCAGATGCACCAAAGTAAGGCAAGAAACATAGGATTATAGAGGAAGAGCAAGACATAGGTTTACAGAGTGAGATACCTAAGCCACAGATGATGACCGCACCCATCCTTATAGCAAAAGAGGGCAAAACAGAAGGAGCCTGGTTAAAGTCTGTGTCTTGTTTTACAGTGCCCCGATTGGGACCTCCCTAGTGGTTCAGAGGTCACCATGGAACCACTTTGATTGGACAGTGGGAGTTGCATGAACTAAGTCTTACTATACATGTGGGTTGTTCTGGGCCACTTTCCGGACTTTATCAGGCCTATGCTGCTTGGCCTGTGGGCTACAGAGTCTCTGCGTTCCTTTGCAGTTGGTGCACTCAGTTCTGATTGGCAGATTCGTAGGGTATTCCCTCCTTCCCCAGACATGGCAGTAACTCTGGACAGGATTAAGGTGGGGCAGCACTAAGGCAGGGGACCTACTTTCGTTCCTAGGAGACCTGGAATCCCTCGATATCTCCTTAACACCACTATACTCTAACAACACACTTCTGACACCAGATGTGTGGAGGTTTGTCTCCATACATCCAGCAGTTCTGCGGTGGACACCAGTCCTCTAATTCAATTCAGTTCTGACACTGTCTACCTGAGATAGCAGCAGATTCCACAGGTTGAGAGCTCAGTCCCACATGACCGCCCCCTACTTCCAACACTAATCTCAAGCTGCAGGTTGTTTCCCCTGTATTCCAACCGACCAGCTGTAAGTGCAGGTTCCCACAACTCCCTCCTTGGCTTCAATTAACTTGCTAAAGCAGCTCACATAACTCAGGAAGCAAGATAACTTAAATTTACCAGTTTATTATAAAGAATATTACAAAGAATACAGATGAAGAGATGCATAGGGCAAGGCATGTGGAAAGCTCAATGCCCTCTCCCAGCAAATCACCTTCCAGGAGCCTCTACATGTTAAGCTATCAGGAGGCTTCCCAAACCCAGTCTTTTGGAGTTTTTATGAAAGCTTCATTATGTAGGCATGCTTGATTAAACCACTGGCCATTGGTGATCAACCAATCTTTCAGTCCCTCTCCCCTTCCCAGAGGTTGGGGATGGAGCTGAAAGCCTCAACCCCCTTACCCAACCTTGATCTTTCTGGGAACCAGCCCCCATCCTGAAGCTAAGTAAGGGGCTGCTAGCCATCAGTCAGCTCATTAGCATACAAAAAGATGTTTATCACTTCGGAAATTCCAAGGATTTTAGGAGTTCTATGCCAAGAAATAGGGATGAAGACCAGATAAATATTTCACAATATCACAGATATACACAGTAGAAATATTAATAGATTTGATGTGCTTAGGATCTAATCTGTAGCCAATGTAACTCAAATTCTCTAAAATGCAAAATTAGTACACTGTACTGATCAATATTGTTAAATTAAGTTTAGCCTAAAGCTGCCTCCTTATGTATTTTAAGTTCAGCCTAGAGGTTTCTCCATTCATACATAGTACACTGTAACCTAACTCAGTAGGCAAACAGACTGTAACTTACTCTTGAAACAAGAAGCTAAGTCTCAGCCAGTCGCAGCCGCCATACTGTCAACCACTTTGCTGGCCACCTGTTCCAACCGTGTGCAAAATAAGACAAACGCTGAGCTGTAACCAATTGGGCTTTTTGTACCTCACTTTCGT
>VSMD01094871.1:30000-33974 GCA_008750895.1 Mirza zaza | reverse complement strand
TATTAGACAAATATTAAAACAAGCATTGCACTCAGTTATTAATTTGCACTATTCACTTTTAAATGCAGCAAATATCTCATTAATTTAATTTTAGGTGCCCACCAGTTTATATTGCATTTTACAGTCTAGAAGGCAATTTACTATTAACTGGCAATTACATACAGAGTGATTGTTAATTCTGCTCCTAAGTGCTAGCCGCTTGAAAATTGTTCTCTCTCTCTAATTTTTGACCTTCTTACAACAGGGGTGAGGCACTTGGGGAATACAAAGAACCAGTATGGAAGTGCTGGACATGTCATTTGTGACTCATTCTTTTAATTCACCGTGCTAATCAACTGAACTGCCACAGCCTCCCAAGGTAATTGTGTCTTTATAGGAGTTGAGAGCAGCAGGCACGGGGCCTGGAAGGATGGATGGGTGGGTGGGTGGGTGGGTGGATGGGGCCTGCCTGCCGGCCCCTCCCGGGCGGGGCGGGGCGAGGGCCACTCTGGGTTGACTAATCAGGTCTGGTTCTGGACAATCTGGTGTTTCTCAGATCGCTGTAAACAGACCATTCAGGCCTTTCCCGAAGTCCCTCCCAGCCTCTGGAGGGTGGCAGGCGGCCCCCTCCTCCGAGCACAAGTTCGTTATCCCGCAGCCTGGCGGCCCCAAGCCGGCCTCACGCGGGGAAGGTTAAATGTGAGGGTGTCCCGCAGCCCCCAGGGCAGGGGACGCTGATGGGAACCAGACGCCCCAGGGAGGGCGCCCAGCTCCTGACATCCAGAGGGGCTGGCTCAGCTTTCAGCAGGGAGCGCGGTTCCCGGTGATTACCTCATTGTCCCCGTCAATTTCAGGGCAATGCAAATCAGACAGAAGCTTCCAGGTCAGACAGGTTATGACCCCACCTTTCCTCCGCTCCCAGGGAGTACAGGCCGCATCCCCTTACATCACCTTTGAAATGTATATTCCCGATAATGACGGGCGTGGGGCAGGCAATGAACGAGCCACCGGCTGGGAAAGCCGAGCTCCCCGGAGAGCCCCACTGCAAGCCCGCTCCTGGGGGACAATCCGGGCAGAAGAAACCCCACAGCCCTGGGCGGCCAGGCCCCGCACTTGTGCCCGCGAAGCCAGGGCTGCCTGAGAGAGGACACCATGTCCACTGCAGAAGGGGGAGGTGGGTGGCTGGAACTAACTCAGGGGGATGCTGCTTCCTTGGGGGAAGGAGGGGGGACACCCAGACATCTGGAGAGGAGAGGACACCTCTGGCCAAGGACATCACTCTACCTGGGCAGAGGGCCAGGGGCCGCAGAGAGAGCCGACCCCTCACCCTACGGGCCCCAGAGCAATGAAGACCAGGCCTGGGAGAGCTGGGAACTGGGGGACGCTGCCACTGCAGGGGTCTGCCACGTGACAACCGCCAGCCAGTGGCAGGCAGCCCCTCCCACCCCGCACACCACGCTGCCTGCACACGCTCAGCCCCGGGCCTATCTCCACAGCCCTGGGCATGGCATCCTCAGCAGGCGGCAGGCAAGGCAGGGAAGCAGCTGCCATGTGTCTTCTAAAAAAAAAACAAACCAAAGTCTCACTCTATCAGCAGCCACGCAGACTTCCACACGGAAAAGCCCACGTGTGCAAAGATCTGAACTCACGCAAGGACTCACTGAAGGCATCCACCAGAGTCCGACCGGGATGGTCGGACGGTGCAACGTGGGAACGGGTGATCTGTCCACCCGATTCTGTGCAGAGGCAGTCGGTCCTTCCAGGTGCAGACACACGCTCACTTACCACGTGGCAGACGTGTGCGCCCACGCGGGAGCCCATCCCCGACACGTGCCCGCTGCAGCAAAGCTGCCTGTGGGCAGCTCGTGAGATGACAAATGTCCCCACCTCCAAGGAGCTCAGGGCTCTCCCATGGGCACCCCCCCTGTGGACCTCGATGGAAGTTCAACTTCACCCACTTTCTACTGGGAGTCCTGGTAGTCACCGAGTGCCCGCCATGGTTCAGACACGCACACCGGGCCTCACCAGCGCCCTCCGGGGAGCGCCGAGGGGAAGTGGGACTCAGGAGCGAGGAAGCGTGTGCTCGGTCCCACCGCCAACCCCGAGGAGCCCAGTGGGGTCTGTGTGCAAACCCTGGGCCTTCACGGACTGAGGTTTATAAGCGGGAGACTCAGGGACGTGTGAGTCCCATGGTTAACACAGGGGGCGTGTTGGCACACGCACCGGCGTGGCTGCAGCTCACACACGGACGTGGCCCATAGCAAGGGCGCCAGAGAGGCCCTGGGCCCCCGGCGGGATTCCGACTTCTCGCCTCTCCCAGGGACCTGGTACCCACGGTGGCTGGACTTGGCTGCACGGAGAAAGCACTTACTTGCTGAACTATGTAAGCGCTTAAAAGACACCCCAATCGTTACGACCCCTTGCGACTTGTCTTTGTTTTTTTATACCCCGGGAGCCGCAGAAACCGGAGGAGCTGCTCTCCCTCCGTCTCTGGTCTTACAAAGGGGCCAAGAACGTCCACGGCCCCAGAAGTGGCCGTGACGCCCCATTGGCTTTTTGCCCACGCCCACTTCCCCGCGGTCTTCCGGCAGTTCCGGGCCCCTGGTTCTCTGTGTGCTGGTCCCCATGGGTTTGAAGGCTGCTGGGGCGGCACCATCCTCCCGCCCTGGCCGCGTGGAGGCCTGCTGAGCAGCAGGGCCGACGTCCCGGACAGCAGCCAGGCCCTCTCTGAGGACCCATCCAGGCACCCCTGAGGTGACCCCAGGCCTGCTGGTCAGCGGGCCGCAGGAGGACTGACATCCTGCCTTTCCTACTCCTTCCCAAACAGGGAAGAGGCTGACTGACTGCCCATAACTCTTTGAACCTCGACGCGGAAGAGAGCGGACATCCTCCGTGTGGCCCACTTGCCAGATGGAGGAGAGGACTGGGTCGCCACGATCACCCTTCGGGAGGTGACAGAGCACGGCCCCAGTCCAGGCTCCCACCGTGGACCTCGGACCACCCAGGACCCCAGGTTTCGGTCACCCACTTGCTTGCACACAGGTCGAGACCACGAGTATTTACCGAGTACCGGTCCCTTTCACCCTCACTGGGAATCAGCAGGTGCTGTCCATCCTTAAAATCACCTCTCAGTGATCCTAGCACCATGGGAGGCCGAGGAGGGAGGATCGCTTGGCTTAGGAGTTGGAAACCAGCCTGAGTAAGAGCGAGACCCCTGTCTCTACCAGAAACAGAAAAAATTAGCCGGGCGTGGTGGTGCCTATACCTCCGGCCACTCAGGAGGCTGAGGCAGGAGGATCGCTTGACCCCAGGAGTTGGAGGTTGCTGTGAGCTAGGCTGATGCCACGGCACTCTCACCGGGGCAGCAGAGCGAGACTGTGTCTCTAAAACAAAACTAAAAAACATCTCGAATATGACAGCTTTCGGAGTTGGCTAAGATTAGAAATCAAAGTGCAGACGTGCCTTGAGTTGACGCTCATCTGCGGCACTGCTCGAGAGCAGGCTCGAAGGAGCCATGCTAGCAAAGCGCTGTGTGGACACAGCCCCTCACAGGGCACCCTCGAGACGCCAAGCACGTGCCCCTGCACGGGTCGGCCTTCCTGCCGGCAAAGGTTTGCCCTGCACCCTCGAAGAGCCCACATCTCCTTTAAGACGACATGCCACGTGGGGCTTAAGACCCCAGGGTGGAGCCGGGCAGAGCAGGCCTGTGTCAAGCGTACCGGGTGCATGGGTGGCTCCATCTCCCCTTGCTGAGCCTCAGCCCATGCATCTGAGCTACGGCAGAGGCACGGAGCTGGGGGCCGCACACGGAGCCGGGCACACAGGCTACTGTGCCCCTGGCAGCTGGGGTGACTGTGGTTACTGACAACCCCACCCCGCCACCCTGCGTCACAGGTGAGCAGGCTCAGGCCCACAGCCCACTGTGGAGGCTCCGCCCGCCCATGGCACCGCGCACCACCTCGGACGCAGCCGTGGAAACCGCGCCCCTGACCGGT
>VSMD01094871.1:15000-25000 GCA_008750895.1 Mirza zaza | reverse complement strand
CTGATGAGCTGGGTTTTATCTCCAAGGTACCCCCACTAGTGGCCTTTATTTTTCTAAATGCTACGTTTTCTGCTTACAGTCAAATGCTTTTTTCATGCTACTTACAAAAATAAATACTTGTACTTTGCTCAGATCATAATAGCTCATTAGAAGAGGCTGATTTTGGACCCAGACTACAACCTAACACCAGAGGGCTGAGGAGGCCTCCTTGAACCTATCGCGTTGCACGCCAGCTCTCTGGGGACGCGGGGAACTGAGGGCCGGGGATTCAACCTTCTTAATTGTGAACCTCATTAGTGATGGTTGCTAAGCAAAACACACACCTACCTTCAGCGCAGAGGAAGGAGATAAACAATACGTCACAGACTCTAATGACGATGGTGCCCAGGGCGCCCTTTAATTATTATATTTTTGTTCTCCTATACCTTAGTCATTAACGTAGAAAAACAAATTAGTTTATTTTCGTGGACCACAGCAGATTCACAAATTGTCTTCCCGTTTTTACATCTGAGTCGTGTTTCATTCTGAAAACCTGCACATGCTCCATTCACTTCCCTGCCTCTCCCTGCGTCCCGTCTGCCTCCGCGCCACTCTTGAGTGTGGGGCCCCAGGATGGAAGATTTGTCTTAAAAACCATGGAGTTTTAGGGGCTCTCTGCTCTAAAGGATCCAATCGCGCCGTCTTGCTCGCAATTCACTTTTTATAAAAATACTCACATGGCCTCCTCAACAATTCACACCGGTCAGAATCTCACGGTTATTACGAGATGGTTAATGGAGGAAACGATCTTATTTCAAAGTGGGGGTGTTTAGCTGTGGGGGGCTGCACCTACACCAGAGGCAGGCTGGACCTCGGGTCGGGGTATAAGGCCCGCCGTATCTGCACCTTTCCAAGTTCCAACTCGACGTCCGAGAATACCGCCCCCTACCGTCCACTCTTAGGGACACGGTTCTCTTTTAACAAGCAAGACAAGGAGTCCATCGATTGGAAGCATTTGGTTTTTAAAAAAAAAACATTTTATGCTGACTTTTTACCTCACCCCCCCCCCCCACTCTCAAAGACACGCGCACACGCACGCGTGCGCACACGCACTCCAACCAGGGACAGGGAGTGGTCCTGGCAGCCCCTTCTAAGCTGGCTGGACCAGGATGTGACCACCCAGTGGAACACACGGGGCATCTGGGGATGGGCTGCTGCGTGGCAGCTTCTGACAGTCAATGTAAAACCGAATGAATTAAAACTGCGAGAAAAGCCATAAGCGAAAGAAAGCTCAGAAACAAACAAACCGGTTGCAAGAAGGCCGAGGCAGGCTGCACCTAGCAGAGCTAAGGGAAAGGAGAAGGAGAGTGCGCCAGGCCGTCTCCCTCCCTGCAAGGGATGCACCCCCATCCTGCCTGGGCCTGGGTGAGCAACTCCACGGGAACGAACACAAAGGATGGTGCAAAGAAAAAGAAGCATCGCAAATAAAAAAAAGACATGTAACATGTGCCTACCATTTTCCAGATAAGAAGGGGCCGTACCTTCTGACGGGTCTAGGCGGCGGGCCCGCCTCCCGTGTTTGGAATTGTTGTGCACAAACATGTTGTCTGACACGGCCAGCACGTGGCCGTCCACGTTGACCGTTGTCGATACAACAACCTGCAAAGAGGAAGTGGATTTGAAAATGGAGTTGGCAGAGGGAAAGCCCAGCCACCCGTGAGGCACAACCAAAGCGGCATGGCGCAGAAGGAAACTTCGCTTGTTCCTGGAAACCCTCCATTGATTGATTTGCATTCACAGCTTTTTTTTTTTTTGGCTAACGGGGGTGGGTGGGTTTTGTTTTGTTTTGTTTTGACTCAAGATTGCTTCTCTTCAAAACCTGCTCCACTAATTACAGTTTAATCTCCTATTATGCTAACAAGTGAATTCAATTCAGAGAAATATTCTTCTAGCCATTAGCTTCAGAAACACCCCTCTAGCCACTCATTTTAAAGCCGCTGCTTTGATTGATCTGTTCACATATTGATCAGATAGTTTATCTAATTAAAATTAGTTCACTGGAGACCATCCTTCCTTGAAGAGCTGGGAGCATTCCGAGTCGCCCCAAAAAAAGGCTCCACAGATGAGGAACATTCCTGCTACCCACGTTTAACCAGCAAGTGATTTTCCCTGGGTCAATTTTACAATTACACTGAACGTCTGGTAATGAACTTTTTTGCATCTGAAAAGACCGAGTATGAATAGTGGAAGTGTTTCTCAAGTTCACTGCAGAGCGTGGCAAGGACCCTGCTGTGCCATGGAATGCCCCTTCTGTCGGAGTGCATGGGTCCAGGCTCGGGGGATGGCTAGGGGAGAGGGGACAGGCCAGGCCTCCCTACTTGGGCCGTCAGCTGCCTCCTGGTAGAGGCAGAAAAGGAACGTGCACGCAGAGCTGCCCTGCTGGCTTCCCAGGTGAGCTGTAACAAGCATCCCGGAAAAGGGCCCCTCTGTGGGCAGCCGACAGCCTGGCTTTGGGATCTCTCCTACAGACGTGGCCCACGTGGCGCAATCACTCCAGCCTAGCTGGCGTGGCGAAGCTCCGAGCCCAGGTTTAACCTGGGTCTTGCACCGAGATTCCCGGGACGTGAGCTAGGACCTGGCGTGAAGGCGGGGTGGCTCTGTGCCACGGCTGGTCTGGGCGGACCGGGCCAGGCCTGCGGGTCAGCACCCGCCAGGGAACCCTGCCCTGCAGAGAAGCTGGCCAGCAGGGCAGTGGGGGGCCAGAGGGGTTCCCGGCAAGGTCCGGACAAGCTAAAACACCGCGAGCCCTGCACAATGAGCTACTGGAAGCCAAGGCCACGGTGCGCCCTGGTGAACGCTGGCGTGTCCGTGTTGCTCATCGGAGGTAAGGAACACGCCACCCGCCGACGCGGGAGGTCAGTGATAGGAGCTCCTCACGCTTTCTGTGAATTTTTTTCGGTAAACCTAAAACTGTTCTAAGAAAAATAAAGCCTCTTAATGAAACAAATTCACTAATAAAAGATGCATAGAAATGATCAGAAATAAATAGTATTTTAAGGGGTTTTTAAAAAGCCAAAGCTACATGCTCACATGTGAATACATCTGAGTGGCTGATTATTTCTTTAAATCTCAAGCCCCACAGGAAGGCCATGAAGCAGGGGTGGGACAGGTTGCACCCCCACCCCCACAAAGCTCCCTCACCGGGGCAGCGTCCCTGACAACTCTCGTCCCCATTGGGCACTGCCAAGACCAGTGACGTTTCGACAGCGTCAGGCCACACTGAACCTCGAAATGCTGCCAGTGCTGCCGCAGTGACACCGGGTCCAGGGTCAGACGTCTCAGCATCCTTTAACCAAGCCCACTGGCATTGCCCTTCGAATCCCTGGTGGGAAGTGGCTTTGGTGCCACTTTGGTGCCACTGGTGGGCCGGCAGCTTGTGCCTGCAGACCAGGGGCTGCCCTGCTCACCAAGGCCCCTCCTGCTGGTCCGGCCCCAGCCCGGGCACGTGAGTGTGATGGAATGACACGTGACCAGTATCGAGGCACAGACATGACCCTTTCTAAGTTCCTAGACCATGATACACTTAAAAAAAAAAAAACCTACAAAAATGTAGAAATAAACATTAAAATTTTAAAAAAGACACAGTCCTTTGCCCTGCCGTCTATATATAGGTCAGCCACCAAGGGAGAAGAGTCGCGCTGAGCAGAGAAAGCAAAGAAGCTGCGTCCCGTCCCTCGCCCGGCCTGGCCCGCAGTCACCTACGGCAAGGTGCTGAGGCCATGAAACCTGCTGAAAACATCGTGTAAGCCCTGACATCCTCCTAAGTCCAGTTAAACCTTCTGAGAGGCAGGGAGATTAGCTAAGGAGACCAGAGGAAGTCCTTCTGGTAACCACGGGCTCCTCGGCCAACCAACCAGGAGATCACCGGTGACGGATGCTGCCTTCGGGCATGGGGACAAAGGACGTGGCCCCCCGGCCCAGGCCACCTCTGCTCTGCTAGGACGGGTCAAGGTCACCAGCGCCCGTGCAGCCTCGTGCGTGAGCAATGGGAGCAGGGCCAACCGCCACGTGCAGGAGGCCCCGTCCCCAGCCACCGCGGGCCGGCCCCCCCTCTGCCGGGTGGCCTGGGCACGCAGACGGGTGTCTGTCATGCGTTTCGCCAAAGGACCGCAGCGAAGGTTAAATTTCTAAAAAAAAAAAAAAAAAAAAACCACCATTTTGAGAGACTTGATGGAAAAATCGTCTTGATCCCAAGCAGGAATCATCTGGTCGTTGGCTCATTCGTCCCATCTAGCAGGCGTTGCTACTGGCCGCCAATCCCTCCCCCCTGGTTGGGAGGTACCAGCAGCGGTTTTGTGTCCCAGCCCAGAATATTCTTTGCAATTAAAACCAGGAAGGTTATCCATCAGGTGTGCAGAGTGCTTTTTATACCCTGCAGTGTCCTCCTAATCATTCACAAAAGCAAGGAAATTATGACCCCTTGTCATAGTCTGTCCCCGCACCCAGCCAGCTCGCTCCCTCTCTCCTTCAGACAAAACCCTCCGAGGCAAACCGGGGCCAGGACTTAGCCTGGGTCCAGGAACAGACCAGCGGCTGGGCATGGGATTAAGGAAATAAGAACACGTCAAACCTCAGGGGAAGGAAGGTGGGGCAGGAAAATGTGGGGCAGGACTTTGCAGAGGCCCGTATCAAGCAGGTGCAGACCCTTTACGAGCAGAGCCCGAGATCTCGAGTTTGCCCGAAAGGCTGCATCACGGCTCACCCCACAGAAGCTAGAAGCTCATCAGCCCATCCAGCTCAGACCCTCGGCCCGGCCACACCCGCAAAAGTGATCTCAGTCTGTCGTGGGCCATGGCTAGGCTTGGTGAATCTGGCATACTCGGGATACCAGATCGTCTCTCATTTACGTATTTTTAACAAATGAACCGATTCCAGTTTGCTCCCAGGCCCTTACAGAAATAGGAATACCTCCCTGAGCAACTGCAAAACCAGAAAGTTTCACGTGAAAAGTCAGGACGGTGTGCGAGTCTTTGAGAAATGGATACCTGGAATCGCCGCATATCTCGGGGGTTGCCTGCATTCTTCAAGCAGTTCTGATTGCACTTGAGGAAAAACTTTAGAAAGAATCTATAAAAATACAAAGAAAGGGACATTAGTTAGGGTCATCAGACAAAAGACACAAACTCTTCAAAAGATACTCTAGCCGGGGAACAGTGGAGGCAGCCCTCAACTCCTGCCGCCTGCCCGTGGGGTCCATGTGGGGAAGAGACTGGGGGTGGGGGGCGCAGGGAGGGCCCTGGGGCTCTGGCCACAGGTGAGGCAGGGACTTGCGTCTGCCCTGTCATCACAGACTTCCGAGCCTTGTAACAGCAGCAACCGCGACTCCCAGCTCGGCCGTGGCCTGCCTGGATCTTGCATGACAGCCCAGTAACCACTTCGGGAGATAACCCACCCCAGACAGGGCTGCCAGCGTCGGCCGGTAAAATGCAGGGTGCCTGGTTAAATCTGGGTTTGGGACAAGCAACAGATAATACCCTGATACAGGTCGACCGTCCCAAAGCCTATCTACACTATAAAATAGTTGTCTGCCCGAAATTGAAACTTTGCTGTTCGTGCTGTGTTTCCCCTGGCAACCCTAACTCCAGCAGACGCCACTGCCCAAACAAACCCACTTTTGAACGTGGACTTTTGAAAGTTGCAATAGGTACATCTCTTAAGAGAGGACTGGGGGTGGAAGGAGTGTTGTTTCAAGAGCTGCGGTGGTTTCTGTGAAAGCTCTCCATGTGTTTTTGAGGGAGTAAGCAACGATTCTGGATGAGCTGGTGAAACCTTTGAGCGGGCAGAGAGCAGGGGGGGCAGCAGGATTGGGAAGCGAGGCCGACGTGAGCGCCGTTGCCACTTCCTGCCAAGCCCTGCCCTTGCGTTTCACGCCACGAGGATTCGGGGGTCCTGACAGCGTGTTGAGAGGCTGTGACGGAAACGTCACCGTGGTGCTCTTCCCATCCCTGCCTGCTCCACTGTCTGCTCCCTCCAGACAGGTGTCCGAGCATCCTGTCCAGCAAGGTCACAAACAACACCCCCAAAATCTCATCCGTCCTACTTGGCGATTATTCGATGTTCAGGAAGTTCCACCTGATTTCCTGAAATTCAATCCCACATTCCAAGTTCCCCACTGGCAATCACGATCACGGGAAATAAAAAGATGCGGCAGACTAAGACGCACGTCTAACTGCATTCCCAGCACCTCCTGGATGACTTTCTACCGAGGCAGAAGAAAACCCGACGGATGGGGAAAAGAATGTGGCCCCTTCATTAAATTTTCTTACATACTGTGAGGCCTCACTATTTTAGGCCAGAATTTGCATCTTTTATTAACTCTCCTCACCTATACACTTAGCTCACAATGCCTCTCAACGCCATCTGCCACCGGCGTACAGTAAGTCACTTGATATTCCACCCACCAATTTTTCCTAACAACCACTGTGCAATTAGACTCCACACGTTCCGCGGCGAGGTAAATTAGGCGCACCTGCGGCCACGCTGCGTCTGAACTGCATCAGAAAGGGCCTAACAAGGTGAGGGCGCCACAAACTTATCGTCCTGTCAGGCAATTAGGTTTTCACTTCGGGGACAGCCACCCCATGCAATTATACCGCACATTACCGCTCAGCTAATCTCTGGAGCAGGCGCCTCATCTGCAGAGGTACCTGCGCAGGGCTGGCCACGGGAGCTTTGTCGGTGATACGAGCGGTTTTCTTCCTCCTACGGAGGAGGCCTCTTTAAATTCCTTGATGTCTCTTTAGCCAGTCCACCCTTCTACTTCCAAGAGAGAAGAGCAGGGTTTTGAAGATGTCCTAAATAGCTTTTGCCCTTGCATTGCCACGATGGGCTGATTCTGGCATTCCTGGGCCTTAACTATCATAGACTGCAGAAACTGGCGGGACACAGTTGGGTGCTGGGCCCCAGGAACACGCTGAGCACACGTGGGGTCGACTCTGGAGAGGGTGCAGGTACCTATGTACACACACACGTGCACAAGCACATGCACACACTCTATGTTGGACATGGCAATGATGGTTTCTGCTTCTACCTAAAGTTATCTAGAAAGTACTCTGAGCACTTAATAGCTGCAGTGCACAACCCTAGCAAGCAGGACCCTTTTAAGCACACAGGTCCCCAAAACACAAAGTAAAGCACAGTAGTCAACTGACCCCATGCCAGTTATGGGGACATCTGTAGGGACAGGTAGAAAGGAGGCCTCAGCAGGGAGGAGAGGAGCTCTGCACCCACTTTTCGCCCATTTGGTTATGTTTAGCGCAAGGACCCAGGTAAACCTTCGCCAGGTGGACGCCCAGCACAGCCATGGGTGCCTGCCGGCGCCTTGCCCGGTGACGCACGTGGCAGGCGTGGGCTCCCACCTAGCAAGTGCTCAGTGAACACGCTCAGACAACGCTTGGGTGGGTGGGGGGGCACCCCAGTGCCCGACATGCGGAGTCCAACGGTAATTCTCATCCTTTACTCAATTACCCTTTAATTGGCTTTTCCCTAAGAAATATCTGACAACCACTTTACATATCTCACTTCTAGAGTCTGGTACACAAAGAATTTAATACTCTTGTTATGAAAGGGAAAATCTTTTTCTATGTCAGAAAATCTTTGGCTTTAGCACCAATAAATTCTTTATTGCCGCTAAGCATGGACTTGCTGCTCGATGGCAAAGAGGCGATAAAAATGCTAACCTGTCATTAGTACATTACGCTTAATTGTGTACAGTGTGCTTCCTGTTGCATCTGTTGGCCCGTCATCAAAATGACCATTATGTGCACTAATTCCCTGACCCTGTCTTTATTTCCCTAAAGAGTCATCATCTTTCACAGTAGGTACCAGAGTAAATCAAGCTTGAAATATGGGCTTTATTTACTTGTTTCTCCCAGGCAGAGGGGACGGGAGCAGGGAAAGACAAACTGCGACACATGCGTGGCAGCTCCCCGGCAACAGTCCGCTTGGAAACCGCCTTCCCGATCCTGGGAAGTTCTCGGGAGCCATCAGAAGGGGGAGAGGCGAGGTCTTATTACTTCTGAAACGAGGTTTCCTCTCTCCCAGCGTGCAGGGATCGGCTGGGCGCCACACGGGCCACCACGTCCGTCCTCGTTGGCACGGGTTCCGGGGGGCCCTCCTCCAACCCTGGGGACCCTGCAGAGGTGGACCAAGGGGGCACAGCCGGCCCCGAGGCTGGGAAGACGGGGCCGGAGCAGCACCCGGGCCTGACCGCCATGTCTCGAGTTTCGGCCAGAACCGCCACGGCCCTCACTCCTGCAGACAGAGCGCGGCCACTGCCACACCCAGGGAAGAAAGTCGGAGGTTTGGTCTTGATCGAGCCACCCCAGCGCAAAGCGTCGGAACGAGGACACTGTAAACCGGGCTACACCGATCACGGGAACGACCGTTTCACCCAGAGCCCAGTCTGGGCGTCTCACAATGAGGGGCAAAGCCCCACCGCAGTAACTAATTTCAAAGTCTGCTCCATTTCTGTGTGTTTAAGCTATGAATTAGTTCATTTGTATTTACTTTTATGAAGCTGATTAACCAGAGCTTCTCTATCTGATGAAAATCATTTTAATTGTAGTGTTAGGCTCCTGTGTAATATCCATTACATTATGAACTGTTTAAATTCTACATGGGTATTGTGTAAATTGGCCCTTTGTGAGCTAGCAGGCAATTAGGACCAAACAGCTCTCCTTTAAACGGCTACAGAACTTTGTGGTGTTGTTCAGGACAATCAGAAACAAAGGAGGCTGTTTAATTGTAATTTAATGGAATATCAAGGAGTCCGTGGCATTAGACGCTGGCAACAGAGAGCAGGAGAGAAAAATTAACTGCAATTATGTTTGATTAAAGCTATCCTTCTCAATAACCAGCGGTCCTGACAGGCCATGGGGCTCCAGTGGGTTCCGGGATGGCAAAAGGTGTTGAGCAATATTAGGGCCAATAAAGGGGATATTAGCATAGCTAATTACAGCCCTGCAAAACCTGCAAAGGGGGCCTCTGTGTATTGTAATGTGTGAAATAATTGGCCAAGGCCGTTACCAATTACATAAGGAATGAATCTGGTTTGTCAGAGAAAAGCTGATGAGACGCACTTCATCTGACACCACCCCTTCCCTCACGTTGCCACGCCGTTGCTAGGAACTCACCCACTTTTATCAAAAGCTGCGACTTAGCAGTGGCCACACCACCGATAAAATGATCCCGCCAGCCAGCGTTGGGTAATTAACACAGCACCTCCTCCCGCCACTGCTGTCCTCACCTAACCGAAGCCACTAATCATGCAATAATGATTTCTTTCCCGCCGGTCAAAGAGGAAATAGATCGACTCCTCAGAAATGCGGTGGGCTTGGCGGGCGCACCCCAGCGATTGAGGAGAAAAAGGAAACTTCTCGCTGTTTCAACGCCCGTCGGACGTGGCTGTCACGTGTTCGAAATTACCCACTTCCGGGCATCTCGGGAGCCCTACCCAGGAATGTGTTCAATCGCCAGGTTTTAGACCGTTGCAGGGCTCGGTGTCGCGGGTGCCGGAATACTGAGCCGCCTCGTGAAGAGACACCTCGTCAAACCGGGCTGGGATCCGAGGGGTCCCTCTGCCCCTGCCCGGGGTTAAGTGGCCACGCTCCAAGGTGAGGGTGCAGGCTTCGGACAGACCCCTCCCGCGCCTGCCCGGATCCCACCCTCCGTCCTGGCAGGCGCGACCTTTCCTCCTGGCCTCAGTTATGGGAGCGTGGGGCAGCAGGGGTCAGGATGGAAAATGCCGGGGTCCTTCCTGGGAGGGAGGGGAGCTCAGTTTCAGTTTTCGGGCCCACCTCCTAACAAGCAGCAAACCTCCACGTCACCGACCAAACCCCAAAGCGCTCGTGTGTGAGCATGGCGGGCACAGCTTCTGGGCGTTCCTGGGGGCTGCAGAGGGCCCCGCTCCGGGTCAAGCCCCCACGTTCTTAGTGACTGCTACTTAAATACGTAACAACCC
>VSMD01094871.1:10000-12500 GCA_008750895.1 Mirza zaza | reverse complement strand
TATTAATAAAAAGTCACATTTCAAATCAAGCCTGTGAATGCACGGAGGACACCAGTGTCGAACCTGCCTATGTGGCTCTCGAGCCTTTTAAGGTCCTGATTAAAAACTTATTAAAACATTATAAATGATTAATGGGAACACAGCTCTGAGTGGCAATTATTAGTTTTAATGCAGGTAATGCAGCTTAATGAGGGGGCACATGTGTGCAAAGCCTCAACTTCATTACTCCTGCGTGTCAACATATACAAGAGAAATGTGTGTACAGGTCATCTATTACTTGGAACAGCACCGAGCCCTCTCTCTTCACCTCCCTTTGTTGATGAGCGGGGAGCCATAAATTAATCCCTTTCTGCGGCTCGGGGAAGAGCCAAGGTGTTAAAATCGCGGTAAACCCTGCTCGGCTCCCCACGCCACCGGGCAGCTGCGTGCTGGAACATTCCGCGGATTCCCTCTTCCACAGCCCCCGGGACGTGGGAATTCTTTTCCACTGGCGTTTTTGCAGGTGATGCCCGTCTCCGCCAGAAACGAGAGCCGCCCACACTCCGAGCCGAGCGGGCTTCCTTCCCTTCCCGTTTCTAAAGGTCTGCGGGGGAGGAGTTCAGCTCCAGCCTGCCAGCGCCTCACTCGTGTGAACACGCTTTTTCCGAAATCTTCAGACACGACTCCCGTGTCCTCTGTGCGGGGCACCTGGAGCGTGCGTGGGGGAGACGGACGGGCCGGTGCAGGAGGGGCTCTGCGCTGGGTGCAGAACCAGAAGGAAACACCCATCCGCACCTGGCCGCCGCGTGGGCATGGCGGGGTGCGCACAGGCCCGGGCAGAGCTGGGCGGTGAATGGCTGCGTTTAGGATGCTGAAAGCAGGAAGCCCAGGGATGGTTCCTCCTCCTCGGCCTACACAGAAGCCCTTACGAGTCGCCAGCTGTGCCCGAGACCCTCAGCCCCGGGCCTGCCGCGGCCCACAGCTGGGGAGCGGGCTCCTCGGCCCAACTTCGCACGTCACCTTTTATTTTCTGTTTTTGTGACAAGCAGCTTGATCCAGGCTGATCTGCACTATCTGTTTGAAGAGTATTCAGGACTATTTGCATCATTTTATCGCTAATGTATAATATATGGCTCTAAAGTGAGCCCAAGCGCTGTCTTGTTACTAAGCATAAAAAAGTAAGGGCAATAAAGATACATTAGTTCTCTCAAGCACAGCGGCTATAATGCAAGCGGGAAAGGTTGCTGCTTAGAGTTAAGAGGCAACCTTTCTGCCTGGCTAAGACAATGGAAGAGTAAAGAAAATGTCAAATCAAGAAAAGCTGGATTTAGAGATGAGGCAGCCCAGAATGACGTTGGTGCCATATTTTGTGAGACTATAATGCTGTTGGCAGCAGAGATCCGTGTTTCTGATTCATCTAAGGCCGCGTGGCAAAGCTTTGTCAGTCTGTGCAAGGTATAAATAATTCAGGGTGAGAGATGGCAATTACAGGGCCCTGCACAACCAAAATGAATATTTTATGAGGACTAAAACTGCTCTGGAATGAATCACACACATGGAGTCACACACATGGCGAGCGGGCTCCTACACGCCAGCCCCGGGAAGAGGGGCACCAGGCCCTCAGCTCCTCGCGGAGCGAGGGCTGTACACCTTGGTGGTAACAAGCGCACACAGGACAGGCCCCGCCGACGCCGACACCGTCCCGGTGCTGCTGCCGGACAGCCCGGTGAAAACGCCCGGCAGGGAGGTGCCGGGACCTCGCCAGACGCCCTTTGCCCACCCGCCCCATAGGTCTGGTCTTGAGCGACCGGTTCTGAATTAGCATCCCGGTTTGCTTATTACTCCAACCGTGCAAAAACCCTGGGTAGGTGGAAGCCAGGAACCTGCTCCTCGTGAGGAAAGGACCTGAGTTCCGGCACCGGGGACAGAACGGTTCTGCCGCCCTCGATGAGATTTAAGTGCGCCGGCGGAAGGAGAGGCCACGTGCGGCAGCCTCGCGCCCCACCCCGGCGCGATTTTTCATTTTCCTTTCGGCGAGAAAGCAGCACGTGCTCGGGCTCTCCCTCCGTCTTCCGGGCCTAGTCTCACGCGGGGCCCGAGTCTACCGGCGCGAGGGCCCACACAGTGGGCTTTTTAAGGTCCTTAACGCCCGGACACTCACGTCGAGAAGTGGCTGTCCCCGCTCTGGAAATCAGTACGCTCCTGATGGAGGCAGCATTTAAAGAGGTCGCTGAAGGCTTTTGAAAGGAGGGTTTCATCTGTTACATTTCCTCCAAAAACGCTCCTGGCGAATCGCTAGAACAAATAACAACATTGTTCGGGAGGCCGCGGAGGCCCAGGCCCGCCGGTGAATGGCCATTGTGTTTGTCCAGCTACTGATACCTGCGCTTTTGTGGAGGGAAGCAGGCCGGGGCCGGGACGCCGGCCCAGCACAAGCACCCCTCTGTGCAGGCACCCGGGGCCGGCCCGGCCGCGGTGGGAACCAACACCAGATCCCTCTGAGAAGGTTTTCCTTAAATCC
>VSMD01094871.1:0-2500 GCA_008750895.1 Mirza zaza | reverse complement strand
GGATGTCAGGTGGCTTCGGTGGTCGTAACAGCCACCATGCAAAAACAAGTCCGAGCTCAGCTGGTGCTGGGAAGATTCACTTATTCTACTTGAATGCACATTAAAAGAGCGACTGAATGAAGCCAAGCAACAAGACGTAATCTGACAGCTCCGCTCCCGGCCACGCGGCTGCCCGTCAGCCGCCCGGCCTGGCCGGCGCCCACCAGCCCTGGCCCTCCAAGCAGCTGGCCGGACCGGCGGGGCAGGGGCGGGAGCAGGCGGGGGCACCACGGGCCCTCAGGGGGCCGCCCCGCCGTCCCCAGGCGGTGAGTGGGGGGCTGCGCCGCAGGGGTTGCGGGGGGCCCTGGTGGCGAGCCGTGCCGCTGGAGGCGGTTCGCTGCCCAGCCTATTAGCGGAGCTGACCTTGCCGGGCCTTTGTGTTTCCTCCCGCTGCTTCCCTCCTCAAGCATTCCCTTTTGTTGTCTCAGAGAAGGAGAAAAATGCCATCTCTTCCCGGAGCCCCAACTCCTGAGCTGGGGGACACGCCCAGCCTGCGGCCACCTTTTTGCCCTGCGTGAACCTGGCAGGAGGGCGCCGACCGTTAAATACCGCGCAGAGGCTCAAGCCGACAGAGACGCCTGCCCACGCGGCCACCCCGGGCCTCCGCCTTATTGCCTGTCCTTCACAGAGAGGAAGGAGCCTCGTAGCCAAGTTTTGACACGGCCACATATGGCCTCCTCCATCAATCTGGCTAATCAAGCTTCAAGGAGAGGCGCAGCCAACCTAATTGCCAGCCACGGCCCGTCTCCCTGCGTGCAGCCTGAAACGGATGCGGGTATGGGAGGGGGCCGGCGGTGATGGGGGGAGGAAGCACAGCCGCCACCCCACCCCCCACCCCCCGGCCCCGAGGTCCTGGGGTGAAGGCCGTGCTCGCAGGGACACTGCTGCACGCACGGACCCGCCGAGCCACGTGGGACGGGGCCCTGCTGGCCCCACTCTCCTGCAACGGCCCCGTGAGGGTTGGGAGGCGCCGAGGGCCGAGGCTGTGGGGCTGGGCTCCCGGGGTGCACCGGCAGCCCAGGGCCTCTGGGGGATGGGAGCAGAGCCCACTGGTCCCCCCCCCCCCCGACCAGGAGGAGGTAATGCAGAGCCCTGGGGCACAGGACCCTCTCCTGCAGGCCGGCGCCCATACATGAAGGGGGACCGGGCTGCCCTAAAACCTAGGGGCAGCGCCCACGCAGGAACTTGCTGGGCAGATACGGAGGACACCTAACCCTGCACCCCTTTCATTGGAGAGGCGAAGCCCGAAAACGCTCCTGCGGGCACCATTGTCCCTGCTCTGCCCGCGGTGCCTGCCTCGGCCCTGACTGACAGCTGACATTCTCCTATTTATTATCAAGAAGTACAAGTTTTGATGTTATCAGAGTGGAAAAACAGCCCAAATGTCAAAGTCTGAATATTTTCCCCGGTTCCTTTAAATGACATCTTACTTCTCCACGTTTATCGTGACGGGCCGGCTCGCGGCCGCGGGAGGACATGGCGGCCGGAGGCAGATACCATTGAACTTTGGTGGGGTTTTGTTCGGCACCCTCCAAACGCTGCAATTCCTGCCCTTTTTGCTGGCTAGGAATTTCAAATAATTCTGTTATAAATGACTAAATCTGGGACTGCTTAACAGAAGAGAGCCCAAGCTGACCCGTCGCTGTATTAAATTTTCATATGAAAGGAGGGCTCTACACACAAGCCAAAAGGGCAGAGCTCCGCGCTCCTGTTGGGCTCCCAGAGACAAGCATTTTCTAGCTCTGCATGCATAAAATGAGCTACAGTAGGTGTCAGTAATTAAACGATCATGTTTCAAAGTCTTGACAACAGTACAGAGGCAGGAGAACAAGACGATAATTTCATTAGTCTGAAGAGCTAAGTCATAATTAGGTGCCTTTCACAGAGTAAAAGTCGTGGACAAAAGGTACCAACCCCGCCCGGCCGGGTTGCAGCGCAGGGGTGAAACCTAACCCGGGGTCCCGGGTTTGCGGGGTTCACCCGTGGCCGGGAGACTGGAGGTGAAGTCTGGCCCGAAACAATCGGGCTTTCTTTGGGGAGGCTGAGAAAGGAAAGGATATAGAAACGGCCTGAAAAACTCGGTGACAATGGGGTATCGGTGGGCTATTGTCGTAGGGAAACCTGAATTCCTCCCTTGTTCTGGGGCCCATCCCCCCGGGGAAGGACGGCACCAGGGCTCGAAAGCCCCTCTGCTTCCTGTGCCCCGCCGTCACTCACGACGGTGCGGACCGACTTCGGTAAAGTGGCATTTATTCAAAGCTAAACTGTTGGAGGGGCGCTTCCTGGCATCATTAATGTGCAGTTTGATGTTGCTGTCAGTTTATTTATCTCTGTCTTTACTTGCTGAGGTATTTGCATATTTAATTGATCAATATGCTCCCCGTTCCTCTTGCACATCTGCCAAGCTGGCCCCAGCCTCCGATGCCCCTCATTTCTCAAAGTGACAGCTCGCCGCCGCCCC
>VSMD01094866.1:0-69088 GCA_008750895.1 Mirza zaza | reverse complement strand
CAGCACCTCTTCTCTGAAGACTTCTCAGCCCTCCTACCTCCGGAGGACTAGTGTGAACCCCACACGGCACCCTTCTTGCTCTGTCTCCAAGGTTGCTTTTCTTGTGTCACCTGTCAGATGTCCAGCTCCTTAGGAATGGGACTTCATCTCTGTTTGTCTTGTCCACACTTAAAAGACACTCAACAAGTGTTGGATGAATCAGAGTGTGTGTGTGTGTGTGTGTGTGTGTGTGTGTAATACTGGGGAGGGGGAGATGGGTGCCGAGGGACAGGGAAGATATGTTCACTTAGCATCAGAGTCTAGAAAAGTGGACCGTCACGCACCAGAGGGCAGGCATTCCAGCTACAAAAGTCTGCTGGTCCATCCTCAAACCAGTGCTGCAAGGCAAGAGAGCTGCTAAAGAGGTTTCTAGATGTTGACCACGATAAGCACAGAGTTTTTACTTGCCTATGAATCAATCTATACCATTCCCTCCCTGAAAATGAGTACACAGGCCCAGGATACTGTATGCTGCCCCTACACACATGCACACAAAAACACTTGAGCTGTTTCCTGCCACTTCGGGTTAGCCAAAACTGTTTCTTTGCCCCTGTGCAGGTACATGGTTCAAGACTGTATTTTTTCACGATGGTAATTTTCATTGTCTTACCTATTTTGCTTTCTGAAGGCTACATTTTAGCTTATTGTTCTTTTGCACTATTTTATCTCCTCTTTTTAACGTTTAGAGTTTTAGTTTTATTTTTTGGAGACAGGGTCTTGCTTTGTCGCCTGGGCCAGAGCACAGTGGCATCATGATAGCTCACTGAAGCCTCAAACTCCTGGGCTCTAACCTTCAGATTTTTAAAACTGAGATGTTCCTGGGTAAAGGGTGGGTGGCTATGAAGGTTGCCTGTGACTAGGGCACAGAGGCTCCACATGGCCCTGCCCTTGGTAACTCCAGATTAATAATACAGGGTGGGAACCAAATCCAGAAAAAAGGAGACACAAACTCTTGAAATGTATACATAAATGCACCCTAAATAATCGCAAGCATCTCCACACCCAGGCTGCAGGAAGATGAGTGAAGGAGGAGACTGTGTAGCTATGGGGAGCCTGGGGGTGGTTCTGAAGCCATTATGACTGCCTCCAAGATCAAGGTCTGATTCTCGCAGTACTTGCACCTCCCTTCTGGGTTTTTTGTATAGCATGGGCAGCCGCTAGGCATGATTACTTAGACTACTTGCTTCCCCAAGAGTGCTGACCTCCCTCCCGCCCTCTTCCCCCAACCAGCATCACCATCTATGCTAAATTACATGATTCAGCTATTGCCAAAGGAGGATGTAGCTGTTTTGTGGTAAGGGACCAAAGCAGAGAAGGAGAGGCACTCCAGGAGTGGCCAAAGCCAAGTAGTGCTCAGATCTTTTATTTTCAGCCTCATCATGCCCTAATACCTGGGTTTCCTGTAGAGAAATTCCAGTGGGAAGAAAGGAGAGGAAAAGGGTGGTCACTGGGAAGCCAGAGGACATGGTAGTGAGCATTCTCAAGATGCTGCAGAGAAGAGGTCTCAGAGCAGAGTGGTTCAGTCACAGAAAGTAACTATGACAGAGATACCCAAAGAGAGGAGACTGAGAGGCTAAAAAAAAGAAAGTCACCTGGTGCATAATGAAAAGGTGGGCTTTTTTAGGCTGGGTGTTTATTTTTGCCCCCTTTCTTCTGGAACAAAAGGCTATATATATGCTTGTCTGCTGTCTTACCTGTTGGCATTTATGACTACTATGGACTTTTGTCTTTCAATCAATTAATAGTATTAATTAACGTTTATGCTCTCTCTGCTCAGGATTCAGACTCTGACCTCTCATCTTCTTTATCTGTGTTTGCTCCTCAGATCATCTCATCCAGTGGTCATGGCTTTAAATACCATCAAATGCTGATGGCTCTCAAATTTATTAATACATTGCCAATCCAGAACTCCCCATTGATCTCTGAATCTGAACTCCCAATTGCCATCCCCATGTCTGTGTAAAAACCCCTCAAATTTCATCCTCCAGAAATCTTAACTCAGTAGCAATTTCATCCTTCCAGTTAATCACACCAAAGGCTTTACAATTGTCTACTCTCACGCACCCAGAGAAAATCCTTTTACAGCATCTGACCACTTCTCCCCATGACTCCATTGCTATCAAGCTAAACTAAGTCACCATTGTTTCTTATTTATTCATTTATTTTTTTAATTCAGGATATTTGGAATACTACTCAACTACAAAACACTATGGTGGTCTAGCACCTCAATTATCCTGGATAGAGATTGAGCCCATCCTTCAAAATGAGGTATCCCAAGGATGGAAAAATAGTCACCATTGTTTCTTAACTGGATTATTAAGTGTTCTCCTAACTGTTCTCCCTCCTTCCACTCTTGCCCAGCTCTGCTCTCAACACAGCTATCAAAACTGATCTTTTCAAAATCTAAGATAGAGCATATTATTCCCTGCACTCTGTGCCAGTTCTAGGCCCACAAGGGTAAGTCTCCTACCCCTCCTCTAAGTTCGTTTGCTACTACTCTCATCTCATTCATCCTCCTACATCCATACTGACCTCTTTGCTTCTCCCGGACACTTCAGAGCCTTTGTACTTGCTGTTTCCTTTGCCTGGACCTTCTTCCCCAGATACCTACACAACCTCTCCTTCACATAATTTGAGTTTTTGCTCAAATATTTCCTAACCTGTGAAGGGTTCTCTGACCACTTTACAGCAAGTGATCCATGAAGGCAATGACTTTGTTCACTGATGTATCCTGATACCCAGCACAGCCTGGCACGTCGGAGACTCCCAGTGCATATTTTTTTAAATAAATAAGGACATCTAGCTAAATCTGGGCATCTGACCCAAGCTAGGACAATAAGACTTTCTCACCTGGGCCTGTGAATCCTGAGAGATGGGAAAAGGGAGAAATCAGCTGCACCCAGCAGAGGTACCCTGATAGCCTTGAATCTGGATTCCTGGTTTGTCCTAGATCCTATTTTTTTCTCAGCCTGATTCAATTCTGTGAGCAGCTCCTTCCAATCAATTTGTTTTTTTTCCCCCATTACGTTAGCTAGTGTCACTTTCCGGTGCTTGAAACATAATAACTCTAATGGAGGGGCCATCTCATTTCCCAGTTTCTATACATCCTGTGCTCAGCAAAAGTATCACACGTTCCATGGGAGTTCTAGTCAAACCAGTTGTCTTGCTACTGATATTCTAAGAAGTCCCCCCACTCTAAAATTCCACTATTCTATCAAAAATAATATAGACAGGCTCCCATATTCCTTTGTATCTCTAAAATTATGTTAAACCCTGATTTTACCGAAGAAGAAATGGAAATCTAAGAAGCTGGAGATTGGAGATTATACGAAGAGTCCAGTATTTACAGTATTTGCCAGTTCTGTGCTCAAAAATGCTTACTCCCCGTCTTGGCCAGAGCTGGAACAGTGGGGTTAGTCATCTTCCTGCACATTATCTGGGACTGAGCCCTTCACCCTGCATCATAACTTCTGGACTTAGGCAGACCCCCAAGCAATAGCAAAAGGCCCCTTCTAGACTTCATGGTTTGCTTTTTTGCCTTTGAGAGACCATATCTGGCCATGGAAAGTCCTCGGAGATGAAGCCAACTTGGTAGGACCCAAACTCACCGTGAGCATGCACTGTCAGGCTGATCTTGGACTATTTAGTGACATCGTCAGGCTTGTTATCACTGAAGGGAGACCAGCAGGGGTCAGGGAAAAAGAAGAACTGATACATCTCCTTAGAGGTCTGGCATAAGTGTCCACCGACAGCCTTTCTCGATGCTAACTAAAATTCTTACAGCTTTACTTGGAAATTGGCGACGGGGCTTTAGCCAAACTGAATTTTCAGGCTAAAGGGATCTACAAGTTTAGAAGTTACCTTAACTGCACACAACAGTCAATCAGCACTCTGGACAGCGTCTTCTAGAAGGATAGACCTGGTCGCATAACAGGAACCCAGTTCCAGGACTCCAGGGCCTGTACTGGCTAGGTAGCAAAGCCTTGCTGTTCTATCTTAGTCTAAAGGTCCTAAAGGTCAATCCAGGATACCAGAAGGAAAAATAAACACATGAACACGAAGCTTAATCTGCAGGGACTCTATAGAGCTAAATAAGGGGCTGCTGAAGGGAAATGAACTACTAAGTAAAGATAGTAAAGCTTCCTGGAAAAAGTGAAACCCACCCAGGAATTTGAAGCAAGGAAGGAAATGGATATGCTAGAGAGACGGGTACGTAAGGCAGGAGGGCGCAGACAATCCAATCGCACACACTTATTTCTGTCCATACATTCAAAGTGCTCCCCACCACATCAGGAAATACTATCTCCAAAAAGAATGCCTGCCCCGTTTTTCTTCAAATACAGTCACAAAATCAACTCTCTGATAAAGCTCTTTTCATTCCTTCCTATCTTTTTTTTTTTTTTTTTTTTTACAAGTGGACTTTTACCTTCTAACAATGGTGACTATATTTAGACCCAAAGAAAAGTTAGCCATTATGTGAGGCTTCTATATCCAGTTCTGCTTCTGCCTCTCTTGATTACCTAATTCTATTGTTTCTGGGTTTATTTTTCCTTCTTTTATTCCTAGATCCTCAGTCCTACACTGCCAGAAGCTGGTCTCTTCTGGGAAACATTTTAGAATTTTATTTATAGGCTGCCACTATCTTAGTTCCCTCATCCTCTGTTATTTACCTGTTGGGATTTAATTAGGTGGATTTATAATAGTTATCTCCTTATGTTAGGTTAGCTGCCTTCTCTTTCCCTTTCCCCTAACTTTCAGTCTCTGATTAAGTTTTGTGATTAAAAAATATTTTCTTTATTCAAAGAGACTTTGGCAGAACCAAACTCAGGCTTGTGACAGCTAAGATGCACTCGCCATGTCTCTTTTACACGTAATAACAGGGAGTTAGGAGGAAGAGGAGGGAGGGATGGGGAATATTTCTGCACAATCAATGTGATGGAGGAATCACAGATTATCAGGCAAAGCCAGCTCCCAAAGGCTAAAATATGAGAAAGGCAAGCTGTCCCCAAACCAAACTTGAAACCAGTCCCTTTAATCATTCCAAACTATAGCGATCAAGGCACTTGCTTTCCCGTCATATAAAATCAAGTCTCTAAAAAAAACTCAATGATTTCTACCTATGGAGACACACGCTCATTTAACCTGGCCCATTGCGGGTACTGATCAAGTGGTCAGTGGGCTCCTTCACATGGCTGGGGTGTGTGTTGTAGAGTGTGTTTAGAAGGGCTTTCTTTCCTGTGTTTAATCTAACAGAGTTTAAATAATGATTCAAATATTGGGAACTCCTGCCAAACCAGAATAGGTTCTGAGTTGCTTGGGGATGCCATGCAGTTGCACGTTATTTATGGACAGCCTGCCATTTGCCTTATTTGAACATAGTTTGAACAGTCAGCCACCTATGATTGGCTGAAACTCTGTGATTGGTATTAAATACAAGAATGGTCTATTGATACACTCAGGTTCACTAAGCATGGAGAAACCTTTAGGCTACACTTAAAATATGTAAGGAGGCAGCTTTAGGCTAAACTTAACACCTTCCTGTGGCCAAATTCAAGAATCATTCCTCAATCTGGAAAACCTCAGTCTTTATTCAATATGGTAGCATTATGGAATATTGTCGAACATCCACCCTTAAATCACTTTCTTCTTTTGTTCTCTAGGGCTGCGGGCCCCAACTCCCTGGCCATGTCTGTGGCCTGTTAGGAACCAGACCACACAGCAGGCGAGCAAGGGAAACCTCATCTGTACTTACGGCCACTCCCAGTCACTTGTAACACTGCCTGAGCTCTGCCTCCTCCCCCACATCTGTTGCCAAGGAGGTTGGGACTGCTCTCGGGCATCACTGTCTTTTGGTTCTCCTCCTACTTTACAGGATGTTTCTTCCCAGTCAACTCTTCTGATTTCTTATTTTCTTAAGTTATTTATTTTATTTTTTAAAAATCAAGATGGGGGTCTCACTATGTTGCCCAGGCTGGTCTCAAACTCCTGGGCTCAAGTGATCTTCCTGCCTCAACCTACCGAGTATCTGGGATTACAGGCACTTGCCACCACCCTTGACAACTCTTCTGATTTCTTTCCACCTTCCCAACCACAGAACTTTTCTTTGTCTGTATTGACTCCCAAGGTGATCTTATCCACTCTCTTGGATTGGTGGCTGCAGGAATGCCAGCAATTACATTCTTATTCCAGACAGCAGGAATAAAAATGGGGAAGACATGCTGCCTTGCCCTCGTACACACTCTTAAATGTAAGTGCACAACTCTTCCACGTACATTTCATTAGCCACAGTGGCGTCACATGGCCACACTTAGCTGTACGTGAGGCTGCGTACCAGCTACCAAGTTGTAAATAAGGGTTCTATTGTTATGGAATGAGGGAAGAACAGATATTGGGAAATAACTAAGACTCTTCTAAAAGTGGTTATTCTAATTACACCCCTCAGGGTAGCCAGCACAGAAGTCAGGTGGATCTTGGAAGACCCAGTGAGCAACCCCACGGCATGTTGATACCTTGAACCCTTCCATCACAGTTGGGCAACACTCTTGTCCTCAGTGGGTTGGACACATTCTGGATGTGGATTTCATTTCCCTGTGCCAGAAGGGCTTCCCGAACCATGTTATCACATGATCTATGATAATAAAGACATAAAAAAAATGATAGAATATTGCAAACTTCCTCTTCTTGTTTGCCTGCGTAAACACAGATTTACCTAAACTGGGAGGAATGAATTCATATTACTAAACTGAAGCACAATGGTAACAAGGAATATAACATGCTCTGTATAAATGACGTCAGAGAATCGAAGCCAAGAGGACTGCGGGAGGACCCAGGCCACACTGATTCCTCTTTTGCAGTCTTGCTCCTCCCTCCTTCTGCTTGTGTGAGTAGAGAGGAAAAGTGAGAAAGGAACGAGGACAGGAAAAAAGCAACAGTGGTAAGAGATGCGGTCAGGCAGAAGTGAAAAGTAAAACTGTATTTGGGCTGTTTTCCTTCCTGGGAATCTTGACACCACGCTGCGCTTGAGCGATTGTTCTGCCCAAGCAATGCTTCGAGGAAGGCAGATGTGGAGGGGGGAGGCATGGATGATGAACGGAAAGCCCTGACCCTCCGAATGTGCGTCCCAGACAGTGAGAACTGCCAGTGTTCTATGTGCTAGGGACCAGCCCTGTCTTGGTACCAAGTGGCAACAGTTGATACCCAGTCAACCTCCAGGGGCAGCCCGGGGCACTTGCAATGCAGGTGTCCCTCCGTGGCCATCAGGGTGGGAGTATGCCAAATGACCACAGGAAGGAACTGTGTTGGGGGATGGGCAGAAAAGCGCAGCTAGATTAAAGACGGTGGACAGGATTCCTGGCAGGCAAAATCGTGCTTAATCTACCTGTAGTCAATGGATTAAGGACAGTTCTCTCATAACTCCTGGAAGTGAGACGGCTGGGTGAGCTGCCAGAGCTGAGTCAGGAAGTCACCTGCGAGAGCTGAGGCCAAGAGCAGACGATGCTGCCTTCTCCGAAGCAACAAGCTAGGTCAAGAAAGGCCGAGAACACAAAAACAATGACGGAAAGGACAATGGATCAAATGTGAATTCTGAAGGAATTATTTTAATTTCTGGGAATTTGGCTGGAACAAACTTCATCGTACTTCTGGGAATTCGACTGGAATAAATCTTAGCAAAAGGCAACGATTCATTTGTTCAAGATGACCTTTGGCCAAAGAAAGTGATTTGTGCTCCAAGGATTCCCTCCATTCGAGCGGAAGTCCAGAGGCACGGGTGCCCATGGCTTTTATCTCTGGGTCCTCAGGAGGACATCAGATAGGAAAGTGGGGTTCCTGGTTTGATGGTTCCACAGCCCCCAATTTCCTACAGGCTCTAGCAGGCGGCACCCAGCCCACTGCACCTCTAGCATTTCTCTTGGCACAGTGCTGGGCACACAGGGGTGCATGTCGGATGGGGCTGAATTTCAGTGGCAGCATGTGGCCTGGGTCTTAGCCTGGTGCCTCGGGCACTTTCCCAGAAAAGGACAGTAAATTTAAAAGGCCCTGATTACGTCGTTCCTAGTGCTCCACTCTCTCAGCTCTCATCTATGGACAAGGGGCTAAGAGCTTAAGGAGAAGCTGCGTGGAAAGCAACCATACCTGGGTGCTGGTTTAATGAGCCGCCAGGCGCCTGATGCAGAGTGAGAGGACAGATGACGTCCCTGGGAGATATGAGCTATGGACACAGAGCAGCAAGGCTCAGTCCCTGGTGTGTGTGCGCGGGAGAGGGGTGTCTCTTCGGGTCTCTGTGTGTTGTGTTTTCAGGTATGGAGGATGTCAAAACACGATCAGTACCATTGTTTGCAGGTCCAGAAAATGTATTCCAGCAGGAAGGAAGAAAAGAAAGAGGATAAAGACTGAGAAGAAATTAAGATTTAAGGAGGAGGGCCATTTGTAAAATGTTTCATGTGATGAATTAAACAGAGACTACTTCCCAAAAGATGGCGGAGAAACATGAGTTTCTGGCCAAGGCAAGAGTCACGGGGAGAAGAAATAAAGAAAGTCGAAGGAGATGAGATCCTGGGGTTGAGGACTTGCCCTCGTTCAACAGGACAGGGCTGTCCTGTCCTGTGGCTGTCAGGGGAGGCCCTGTGGAATTGGGTTCCTTCCGGGTGTTCGGGGGCCACCAAATGAACAATCCAAGTCAGTCAGCATGCCCTGGAGAGGCGCTGGGTGAGATGTGGGATGAAGGCAAGAGTGGCTTTCCCAGGAGTGCCTCACAGAAAGCCTTTGGGGTCAGGTCTTTTGTCAGCTCTTCCCTTCAGGCAGAAAGAATTATTCCCAGTCACCACCTTGACCTGGGTGGCCGAAGAGACTGGCTTGAGCAGGCCTGGAACCTTGGGGGTGCTGATTACAGCCAGAGCAGTGAGCTGAAGAACCTTCCAGGCCTCCCAGGAAGCCAGGCGGACAGCATGGGAGTGAGGAGTCTGGAAGTCCAGCACAAGAAACCCTGGTTTCAGGTCTGGAAACAGTATCAGGGCTAATGTAGCCTCTGGCCTGCCCATTAAAGGAGATTTCTACTGTTTAAATATTGGAGCAGCCACAAGTCTACAGGTCACCAATCCAAATTGTACATCGGAATCGACCTCAGAGAAAGGAGGTGATTGTACTCATTCACCTCCCAGATATCAAGTCCTGCCTACCCTGTGCCAGGACTATAAGCAGAGCTGTCCCCAAACGGCCCTGGGAGCTTACCCTTCTCCCTGTAGGAGGGGCTACACCCAAGCTCTGCTTCTCTGGGGCAGGGGGCTTCCCCTCTCCACGGAGGAGGGTGGTCTACAGCTCCTCATGAGCCCTGGGGCTCCCCAGTGCCAGCCAGCTGGCTTTCCCAAACCACCCCTGTAATCAGCTGGCTTCCCCCCCTCCAGCCTGCCTGTGCCTTCCTATCAATATGTCCCTTCACCACCATCTTGCTCTGTCCTTGTCCTAGAGAGGTAGGACAGGGAAGATGGTGGGTCCCTCCACTGGAATGCAGCCCCAGCATGTGCCCAGGGCCTCAGCACTTCTCTCTGAGATGATGAGAGGATTGAGGAACCCATGTCCTTCTTCTCTTATTGACCTTCAGCCCACGTAAGGCCATTCCTTAACCTGCGCAGCGTTGCAGAGTTTGCCCCAAACTCTAGTACAGGAGTTCTCAAGATTTAGGGTGCACACCAGAATCACCCCAGGACTTGATAAAACAGAGTTCGCTGGGCCTTGCCCCAGAGATTCTAAGGTCTAGGGTGGGGCCAAGAATTTGCCTTTTTAACAAGGGCGCACACGTGGAGAATCGTGCCTAGTGCCTGGGAGGCAGAGGTCGGCAGGACACCCTCCCCCATAAGCACTATTAGTTACTGGGGACACAGCAGGTGCCAAAGTCACTCTGAGAACCAAATAGTAAACAAATATCATGTAAGTAAAATTATAAATTAAGTGCTATGAAAAAAAAAAGGGTGCTATGAGTAAAAGCCAACGGGGTAACTAACTTAAATCGGGAGCATGGGAGTTAGGAAAGGTCTCTGAGGAATTGGTTTATGGGTGCATTCCATCCCCTCAATTTGTCTAGGGCAGCCAGGATTCAAATATTCTGCTCCATTTTTTTAACCTGGAAATTCTGCTGTTTTTGCATGCAAATCTATATTTCCAGATGGCCATTCGCTTCTGAAAGTGGTGGGAAAGACCTCTGTTTGACCATGTATGCCAATTAGGAAACTGGTCACCAGGCTTACACAAGCCATCTGTCGGGTGTAATGCAATGCAAAGCAGGAGTCACATGGAAGCAAGGGGTTCCTGGCACCTCCATTCTGTTCTGGAAAGCATCGCCCGTTTAAGTGTTTCTAATACCCCTAAAGGACTAGCTTTCTCTGCCATCCCACGTTTGGTCAGATAATGTGTTCCCACCTGCACCCACCCATCTCCAAGCAGCACTGGGCTGGCCCAGCCTCAGTGCCCAGCAACTTCCTCTTCTCCAGCTGTCAGTTCTAGATGACTTTCTGGGGCAGACATTGAGGGAGAGAGGTGGGGAGTCAGGAGGGCATCCATAGTGTCCATGGGGCCAGCAGCCCTCCTCTGGGAGAGAGACACCTAGCCCTGTGGCAGGGTGGTGGCAGGAGAGAGGCCACTCTGGCTGAGGACAGTGTTCTCAGGCAGCAGCCTGGAGTGGTGCTTTTACTCACAGAGTGCTGTGCAGGCCAACACCTTGCAGGGGACGCCATTCTTAGAGAGCTGGGGCAGCCACATGGAGGGCAAGGCTGTGGTATGCCCATTCCCTGCTAGTCAACATCCTAGGATCTGGTCCTGCCTATTATCCATGAACATGGTGCAGCGACCCTCTGAAGAGGTTGACCTTCAGGGTTGTCGTGGTGCCCAGTTCCAGGGGTCCCCTTCTCCATTCCCTTGTCACTCTGCGGTCACCCCTGTGGGACTGGTACACACACAGCCTGCACAGCTGAGGTAGGGCTTACGCTTTATACTTGTGCAGACTCTTACAGTGTAAGTATCACCTTTCACGCTCCCTTGTGAACCTCATAACAGTTGTTTAAGTAAGGCAGAGATGCCTCCCTCTCATTTTACAGATAAGCAAATGGCGGCTCTGGAAGTGATGGTTTGCTCAAGGTCATGCAATTCCCAGGTGGTGCCACCAGGATGAGAACCTTGGTTTCAAGTCCAGCCCCCTTTTGAATCCATCCCGGTGCCTCCTGAAGCCTCTGTTTCACTCCCCTCCTTTGGTCCTTCACCAGAGCCCTGGGACAGCATGGGGGTTGCAACGTGCAGATTATGATGTCATGCAACCTTTTAACTTACAGTCCCTCACGCCCTGGGTAGAGGGCACGCCAAGGCTTTATGCAGAAGGACACAGAGGAAGGGGGAAAATGTTGACCTCAGCACGCCCCTCCCTGATGTTGGGAATCTCCTGGACCAGTAATGCAGGCAGACTGTTCATTAGAGAAACTCAAGAATCATAGAAGACATTACTCTGCACCAATGGAAGACAGAGCTAGAAAAACAACCACCTTTCCAGTTGGGGGATAGGATTACATTTTAAGTAGAAAGTGACGGATTGATCAAGCAGAGAGGAATTGCCAAATTGATTTTTAAGAAACAAGTCCACCATCTATAGCCATCTGGTTCTCGTGTGTCTGCCCTGATGTTACTGAGCACAGAGATGCCTTGGCCAGCCACTGGGAGGCGTGGCCACGGGGCTAGCCTGTGTCCTGTCTGCCTGGTATCTGTGCAGTTGCTGGGTAGCCGGGTTAGGACTCAGGATTCAGGGAGCCTGGAGAGGCGGGAATTCGAGGAGGAGCACACATGTCATCCATCCACGAGGGAGCTTCCATTTCTTTCCACAGTTTCTGAGTGTGGGATGGGAGAGGGACAGGAGAAGGAAAGGGCACATAATAGCAAAGCATTTTACATTCAGGTCCCATGAATTAGTATTTACCATTGGAAAGCACAGGGCTGACATGTACCACTGTATTTACCGGAAAATTTAACGAGCAGCTTAACAAACAATGAAGACTTGGGAAGAAGATGAGGTCCTAAAGGAATACACAGTCTGCCCCTTTCACATGCAAATAATTGCTCTACTAAATAGCAAATTATTTCACCTTTTTGTTACAGTAGGCATGCCTCAATGTAATAGCGTTCTATCTAGTGCTTTAATATGATTTCATAGTTTGGGATTTTACTAATTCTAATTTGGCCATTCCATCAACTAGTTTGTATTTGTGACATTAGAAATATTCATCATCATAAAAAATTATGTATTTTCCCAGAACTGTACCATGTAATCATTATACAAAGAAAACTATGTAAATGTAATTTAACTCCTGAGATGACATCCTTGGATAGGCAACAGATGATTAGAGCAGCTTCAGGAGTGAGTGTGTGCACACGCCAGCACACGTGTGTGTTCAATGGCATTACCAGCCATGTGCCTTGGCTGTGCTCTGGGGCAGAGTCCTGGCTTCCCTCTGTCGGGGGTACAGCTGCAAGGGTGTGAAGGCCAGGTCCCAGGGTGATGCATCCTGTGTAAGATACAGGAAGCTACTAGGAGCCAACATGCCAATATGCTCCGCATCAGGTGGCCTGCAGACCTCCCTGTGGGGATGGGGTGGGGGGTGGGGATTTGGGCTCTCTTATCCTGTGATCACCCCTTCATACCCAACCCCGACCATCGAAACCAAAATGCACACAGCCCACATTCAATCTGCATCACAGCCAGCCACTTTTAAGAGATCAGAAGGAGAGAGAAACCCTTGGTTAATGAAGCATTTACTGAGCAACTATTATGTACAGAGCTCCCAAAACCATAATCCCTACCCTCAAAATCTTTAGATTCATTTTAGAGACGATGTGGTACCTAACACAGGGCTGCATCTCAGGGTGAAGCTTCTTACTAGAGAAGGGTAATAAAAAGAACCAACAAAAGTAAAATGTTATGGGACTATATAAGTTATATAATCATAATAATAAATCTATCAAAACATGTTGCTCCCCTAGGAGTGGGGTACAAACATTAAATGTGTCTGTCTGTGTACACACATGAATACACACATTCACTTTAGAGCTCTAAGTTAGAAAGGTCACCCAGTGCATTGCTTCAATAGACTCAGCAACCTTTGAAACGTTCAAGGGCAGAAGCAAGTACGTCCGGATGAGTTGGCACGAAAAGAAAAGTCAGACATGGTTTTGGGTCTGGTAGAAACTGAGTCCAGGACAAAGCTCAGGAATTTAACCTCTCCTCCCAAATCTGCAGTTTTATAAGCCAAGTCACGGGAAGGAATCATGGTCTTCTAATTGTACTTTAAAATCGCTTAAGCTGTAGGTGGTAGCTTTTTTGACTGGACCAGGATAGGGTTACAGGGGAATCAAAGGATAAAGATAGGAATTACAAGTCAAGCAGGGACAGGTGGTGGGTGGGGAATGAGCCAATGCCAGATGAGATTTCAGCAGCCTCTTCCCAATGCCATCTTGCTCAAGACACTTGTATCTTATGCTCTCTAGAGCAGATGGAACACGCAGATATCCTTAGAATCTAAGTTTGGTAAGGCTGGTAAAAATATGAGAGCTCAGCTAATGTTCTCATTTTATAATTATCACAACTGAAGTTAAGAACTTTCCCTGGTGGAAAATTTGGGGTAGAACCCAAGCCCAGTCACCTAGTCCTGGGCGACAGGTACTTCCCACAAAAGATCCCGATCAATCAATCACTTAAGAGTCCCCAGAGAGAGAATGATAGAGCGGTGATGAGCTGGCAGGAATTTCCTGGGAGAGCTTGCGGGAGGAGACAACTTTGAGTTGTGACTCTAGAGAGGGGAGAGGTATATCTGGGATCCAAAGCCCTCTTCGACATGATGCAGGATATTGGGGGGTGGGGTCAGCCACGTGGCCCAGGTTAGAGTTTGGGCTGGTGGGGCAGGAGAGAGAGCGGGTCAGGAGGCCGATTAGCTGGAGGGAAGTTCAGATGCCACATTTATGAGGCTGAATTTGGGGGAAGACTTGGGCAGGGGGGCTGTTCAAGGCCAGGGCCAGATGCCCACCTGCAGGGGAAGAAAGTGGTTTTCGTGGCTGTATGACAAACGATTAGATAAAGGTAGAGCCTGGGCATACAATTCAATTTGCAAAAATTGTCAGCAAGTCAGGAGGAGCAGGGTGAGTGTGGAGAAGGGTGGCCAATGGTCCCAGTTTGCCTGGGACTGAAAGGTTTCCCAGGATGCAGGGCTTTAAGTGCTAAAACCAGGACAGTCCCAGGCAGAGTGGGACAGCTGCTCATCCTGGTGTGGAGGGTGTGAGCCACCAGACAGCAGACTAGCTGGGCTGCAGGTACCTGCTAGAAAGAGGTAAGAGACAAGGCTGGCTGAAGACGTCGGGCTGGAAGCCCTACCTGTGAACTTCATACTTGAATTGCAAAGGCTGAGTGAGTGGCAATTTAGTTGTGATTCCGGTAGTTTCATTACTGTTTACTAAAGTCCAGGCACTGTATGTAGAAACGCAAGGAATAAAAATATGAATAAAGCCCCCCAATCCAGAGAGGAATTAGATATGTGCTGAATCATATATGAAACCAGGAGTGACACCTGCTCTAAAGGACAAACAAAATACCATGGGAACCCAAATTAGAGAAGAGCGAGATTCTAGCTGGATACAGACTGGTGGAAGCTGCCAGGAGGGAACAGAATCTGAGCTGGGTTTTGGAGGCTGGATTGGGTTTTGATAGGAGGAGGTGAGGTAGTGTGAAGGACATTCCAGGAGAGAGGACATAGAAGTGAGTGCATAGCATGTTCTGTAACTGTCCCAGCCCTGTGGGGCTGGAGTATCAGGCAACAGCATGGTGATGCAATCGGAATTGGAACTGGAAGTACAAGTTTACATGTGATCCTTGGGTCTGGATTTTATTCTGAGGCTGTAAGGAATCATCAACGGTTTTAGTGCAAGAAAATGACAGAGATCAGAGCTAGAAAGTCAACAAAAGATGTTCTTAACCATCTAACACAAACGACAGTCCACAACCCTTGGGTATTACTTACCACTGTCTCACAACCCCTAGCAGCAGGAAACCCTCTCTACTCCCACCAATCTCTTTTCTGAGATCCTAATGCCCTCCATGCTTTGTGATCTCTCCTTCAAGCAGAGAGTTCCACTGGGTTATAGACAGATACTGTTCATGAGAAGACATAGGAAAATGATATTTCACTCTGAGAGTCAAAAGAACTAGTGGTTAATCAAATACTTGAATCTTCTTCCAAGAACTGCTGAGGAGAAGAAACACAATTTGCACAAGAATATTCTTTTCAAGAAAAGGAAATACCTGTGCTGGGCTCAAGGTACTCAAGGAGGGGGTTGAGGGGAAAGGAGAAAAAGAGAATAGGAGAGGAGGAGGGAGAGAATCAGAAAGAGGAAAGGGGGAGCAGGCAAAGGGTGGTATAGTAGGTTAAACTGTGCTCCCCTTGAAAGCCCTGAACGCTGGTACCTGTGAATGTGGCCTTATTTGGAAATAAGGTCTTTGCAGATGTAGTAATTCAAGGATCTCAAGACAAAATCATCTTGGATTTAAGGGAGACCCTCAGTCCAATGACTGGTGCCCTTATAAGAGGAAGGAGAGGGAGATGTGACCCCCAGAGTCATAAGGGTAAAGCCCATCTGAACACAGAGGCAGAGATGGGAGTGATGCTGCCGCCACAAGCCAACAAGTGCCAGGAGACATCAGAAGCTGGAAGAGCCAAGGAAGGATTCTCCCCTACAGCCTTCAGAGCAAGTATGTCCCTACTGACACCTTGATTTCTGACCTCTGGGCCCCAAAAGCAACAGAGAATAAATTTCTGTTCATTTAAGCCACCAAGTTTATAGTAATCTCTTATAGCAGTCCCAGGAAACTAATGCATTTAGGGAGCAAACTAATGCAAACTAATGCATTTAGGAGCCCCCATCTGAGTGTTGGTGGGGAGGTCTTACAGTATGTACCACTTTCAAGAAGATTCTAATATGATAGTTTTCCCTAGGGGGCTCAAGACTGATAAGGAATATTCTGAGACTTCTAGACAATATAAGATATACACAAATAATAGAAAAAAATGCAAATAAAGTGGGAACTAAGTCAATGCAATTGAAACTTTGAGTCTGGATGCCCTTTACAGCCCAAGGGAGCCCAAAGGCCAGGCTTATAAATGGGGCTGGCCTTGGCTTTGGTAGGGGGAGGAAGCAGGGTCTGCCCTGGACACTTGCTCCTGTGCTCAGGGCCCGGGGCTTTGGATGCACGGGTTCCCACTGCTGCATCAGAAAAGCATCTACTGTGTCTGCAGCCAAAGCCTTAGGATCATAAATAGTGAACTCACAGGGGGGTAAGGAGGGTTGTAGGTATCGATTATTCATAAACACCATGAGAGGTTAAGGGGTCCCTGATCTAAAAGGCCCTGCATTCAGAGTGCATTACATGTGCCCTTTCTATTCTCCCCAGGTCCCTTCCCCTCCTGATGCCAGCCCATTATAATTCTTAAGGATTTCGTGCTCAAGCTATGGGCCCTGAATGGGGCAGTTACCCTCCATAAAGTACACGTAGGGACAGATAACAATTGACCACCACGTGACACTTTGCAGGGTTTTCAAGCTTACAAATGTCAGGCGAATCTTTACTTTCGACCCAAAGGAAGAAGAAAATACTTCTCTAGCCAAGCAGGGCTGACCCCAAAACATTACCCCCTGGAAAAGAAATGGTACTCTTGGGGTGACTGGGTTCAAGTAATGGTTACCTGGATTATCCAGCCCTCTTCTCCCTGGCTACCTCTCCTGCCACTGACAGGAGGAAATGCTCCTAACACATTCACACAGGCACATGCACACACAGACACACATACACACAGCAGCGGCAACATTGCTAGCGGACAGCAGTCCATGTGGGCAGCAAGCAAACTTCCAGCCATGCATACAAGAGGAGCGCGCATGTCCGTGTATAAACAGCGCCTGGCTCTCAGAACACAGTAGTAGCTGAAGCCCATAAAGTGACAAAGGGGCAGCTGCTTCTGCTTTAGTCCCTTCTGGGACCCTGTGCATGCAGAGCAGCCCCCCAGCAGGGGCAGAAAGTGGAGGAGGAAGCACAGAGAAGCTGGGGGTGGGGGTGGGGAGAGTTCTACCCCTGCTCACAGGCACAGAATGCAGCTCTGCCTAACGGGTTAGCTGGGGCTGGTGGAAATGTAAGTGCTGCTCAGAATGACTGCTTATAGATTCCAAGGAGTTTTGTTGTTCGTGACCACAGATAATTAGGAGCTGACGCTAGATCTAGTCAACAAGCTTAGAGCTGCAAGCACCCCTGCTCAGGTTCTAACCTGAGAGGCATGTCAGAGAAGAATTAGGAAATGCTTCAACACAAAACCCAGGATGCAAATCCTGGCAGCTCCCCAGCTGCCTCAACATGCAGCACACTAGCTAAACAAAGCCACTCCGCTGCTAGATTCATCTGGCCACGAGGCAGGAGGACTGGGAACACTGGATTTGGCATGCAAGCCCTTCCTTGTGTTTTTCTTCTAGCTCAGCTCACAGTTTGAGGTTTGCAAAGGCATCTGCCTCCCTGGGCAAGAAGTTTGTGCAGAGCAGGCACCAGGCTCCTCTTTTCAATAAATAATATTTGCAAAATCCATTAATCTTCCTGAAACTCTCCAATTATGAATATGCTTTACCTTTATTTCTCAGTGCCCCTTTCTTTCCCTTAGCCCAATTCCTTCCCCAGACCCTCACTTTCCTAGGGCAAAGGGAAGTAGCTTCCAATCACAGCAACTTTTCTGAGTCGTCTCCACAGCCAAATGAAAATCAAATAGAAAAGATATCGGAGAAAAGCAGCACTATTCACACTTCCTTTCTATCATAATTTCATAAGCGCTTTTGTGAAATCAAATTAAGCCAAATTCCTATTGCAAAAGTGCTCGAATTAGTGACTGTAGGGAAGGAGAAGTCACCAGTGAACTGCATGGCATGCTGCTAGTTATGGAGCCCTCAGTCGTGTACTTTTCTTTGCCAGGATTTCTGATATTCTATTAAGAATTCCATCTTCTAACTCTATAGATGTTCTCTTATTTTTATATGTTATTCCTCCAACCCTTGCCATTTGTCATAGGATTTGTCCTGTGCCTGGAGAAGCCCTCTCCCTGTTCACTGTTATGGAATCCAGCTTCACATCTTGGTTCATCCAGATGGTTATGAAAGTCTAATAGAGTTAGGATGCAATATCACACTTCACCAACAGGGGGTGTTAAGTATATGTGCTCCAGCCTGAGGAGCATAGGGTTTTAGATGCTGTAACATGAGCAAGTATCCTTTAAAAATTCATACTCTGTCATCCAGAAGTTATTTTCATGTCTGGTTTAAGCACTAGCAAGAAGTGTGCTGGGAAATACAGCAGAACACAGGAGCTTTCTGCAAATAGATCTCCTAGGGAAAAGGCACAATCTTCAGTATGCTGCCTGTAGCAAGAGGTTTTGTTTTTGGGGGTTTTTTTTTGAGGCAGGGTCTCACTCTGTCACCTGGGCTAGGGTGTAGTGACATCATCATAGTGCTAGAGGCTTTTTAAAAATTAAATCTGTCATGGAAAATGTGCTGGCTCTTGCTACTGTAGGCAGCTCAGGGACAGTTGGGTGGATGTAAAAGCCTGGGAAGTGAAAGGTTTCAGGAGCTGCTGGGTCGCTATGATGCTGCCACGTAAAGTGGGATTTAGGGTGGAAGAGACAGCAAACTCACTGGTGGCCCCCTGGGAACACCACTGCCTAGTCCATGTCGATCCACTTATCCTTGGGGTTTCTAGGCCCTTCCAGAAAAGATCAACCCTAAAGGCTGCCCAACCCTGAAAGTTTCAGACAATTCCCTTCTGTAGTCTTCAAGCAATTTCCTCTTAGGTAAAACCAGGTAGAGGAGAGAAAGGAACTAGAAACAAGTTTAGGGGATGGGGAAACTAGCTAGGGCTTCTCTTAACAGCCTCTCTCTTCCTAGGTTTTTATGGATTAGCTACTCAAATCCATTGTTCTTACATCAGCCCACTTAGGCAAAAGAACCTTCCTGATTAAGTACTGGTCATTTAATAAACCATCATGCTTTTGTGCTGCATGTCTTCCAAATGGTGACTCCATTTCTCTGATCCTATAAGAACAGCTCTGGTTGACAGGCTCTTGGCACCCCTGGAGGAAGCTGTCAGCCCAATGATGGCATTAGAGGCTACAGCCTGCACTACGCATTTCCAGTATAATTCCACTAAACCAACACTTCGCCACCACCTAAGGGCATCTGGGCCCTGTGGAGGCACCACAAGGCTTGATGGCTGATGGCATTTGAATCAACCATCTCTGTGCCCTGTTTACTATGAGCTGCCCTCCGTGCGGCACAGGAGTAGACAGAAGGGACTGGCTTTCTCTCCCAGTTACGTAAATTCCTACCCCTCCATCAAGACCTAGCTCAAAAATCACTTCCTCAAAGACTTTCTAACTACTCTTAGGGCTAGAAAAGGCCCCAGACTCACAGTTATCCTATTTGCACTCTTACTTTAAGGCTTCTTCCTAGCCCTGGCCACCTTCTGAGCCACTGCCTGACTCTTCAGGGGGTTGCCCAGCTGCAAACGTCCAGTCCAGCTGGCCACCAACTGGGACCTGAAGGTTACTTCTCTGGCCTCTCCTGATGGACAGAAGCAAACTGCAGCTCTGAGAACTCCTGCCACAGAGCATCACGAGGTTTTCATGCTACCTCCACGGTACCAGAGCTAAGCCACATGCCAAATAACTACTTGTCAGGAGGATCACTCAGCCTCATTCTGCTCCATCACTGGATTATCTGAACTCATCCTCATCCCCTTCCTCCATCTCTGAACAAACAGCTAATGATCAAATGCCATCAGCCATCAAGCCCTGTCGTGCCTCCACAGGGCCCAGATGTCCTTAGGCGGTGGCCAAGGGCCTGCTGCTTTAATGGAATGACACTGGAAATAGGGCAGCTGCAGCCTGCAAAGCCATCACTGGGCTCACAGCCTCCACCAGGGGTACTGAGCCAGGGATGTCCTCCTGAGATCAGGGAAATGGGGTTACCATTTGGAAGAGGTACGGCACAAAAGCAATGGTATGGTCTTGGTGGCTGCCACACTTGGACTCAAATTCTAACTCCAATTGGCTTATTGGATGAGAGGCAAATTATTTATCCTCTCTAGGCCTCAGTTTCCCCAGCACCTAAATGAGACAATAATACACATAAAGCCTTTAGCACTTATTTGGCAGAGGAGATACTTAATAAATGAGGGTGTTTATTCTTTTATGCTGGCATGTACCTACAGAGACTGAGAAAACTCTAAACCCAGGGTCTGCGGGAGAGAAAAGGGGAAAGAGATACTGTGAGATATACAGGCAACGCTTCAGAGGGAGACAGAAAGAAGGGTGTCTCTATAGATACCATCTTTTAGTCAAGGCTTTAAAAAATCTATACCAATAACAAGAGGTAGGCACATGCCCAGTTTCGTTGGTAGATTTGTATATTTTTTTGGTTGGTTGATTGGTTCGTTCATTCATCCGTTCATTCAATTATTGAATGCTTATTTTGTACTAAGCTCTAAGAAGGCTGACCAGGACAGAGAAGTGAATCAGGCAGACATGGCCCAGCACGTTTGGAGCTTCTAGAAAGTAGGAAAGACACATGATAAAAAGTTAATTGGAAGTACAATGAAAGCTACAAATAGGTGATTGGTGCTCATCAGATTAATAGACACGGGGGTTCACCTAGACTAAAGAGATTAAAGAGAAGATATATGGAGTCATGGTCCCCTTATAGATTCAAAACTTCACTCTAGAAGTCTAAAGCACAGGCAGGGCAAGACCATGAAGTGACACTAGTAAGGAGTAAATTGTCATCAACAAAGGTTTCAAGGAAAAGCACCAAAATAGGGTGGGCCCATGACACATTATTCCAGATGTGGTCTGCATGGACATCTGGTCTTTGCTCTGCTGCACCCATACCTATGGATAATGACAGGGAAGTAGCGCAGCTATACACCTACTGCACGTACGACAATGTACCCGGCACTTTACCATCCTTTCAACAGCGACCCTTTGGGTCCACAAAAGAAGAAGAATTGTACTTGTCCAATGTCCATCCCACCCTCGCCATGCCAGCTAGCAAGTGGCAGAGCCCAGATGTGAAGATCTAGCTTTACAGCCTATGTTCATTCCAGAACTTTACTGCTTCCTTCGAAACAGCCTGATCCAGGCTGACCAACTACGGTTTAAGCTGATTCACACATAACAAAGCATGGGGTATTTCTGTTATCCCCCACCCCCAGGATCCTTACGGGGTTCTGCTATATGTTTCTTGGGGTACTGGGGACCGCTGAGGATCCATGGCAGACCACACAGGTCCCTAACATTTCTTGATGATCCTCTTGAGAAAACAAAACTGGATTTTTATTTGTATTTTGTTGTTCTGAAAGAATTATGGTCATGTCGCTCACATCTCTCCCCTCTCCCCGCCCCTAATTCCAACACCATAATTTTATTATCTTTCTGGCTTGACAGACTAATAGATGATTTTAATTTCACAGAAGCCCACACTCTGGAGGGATGACAAGGAAAATATGGGCTATGCAGAGATCATTTAAAAAACTTAGACTATGATGATTCAGTGGGGTAGTGGATGACATTTCTAAGTACCTAGCTTTATGGTCTTTTCTTTTTACCAACCTTCCATAAGAATTTGTTCAGGGAGAAAATTGAAAGGCTTTCCAATTCCACCTGCGAGCAGAGCTTTCTCCAAGCCTCTAATGCTTTTTCTTCTCCAGAATAAAACGCTCTGTGGCTAAAGCAGGCTGGAAATGTAAATATGGTATTCAAGACAGTTCACTATGGAAACCTCAGTTCTAGAAAACAGGCATCAGGAGGGCCCTGCTTTGAAAGCATCAGTAACTACAGTTCTAGCTCCCTCCCAAACTCACTAGATTGGGGCCTTAATCAAACTAAAACAAAAAAAACCATCCTGGAACAAATTAATATAAGCAAACATTATGCAAAACATACTCAGTACACAATATTGGCTTTTTAAAAATAAAGCCCTATACAGAATAAGAACCACCCTACCAATTACCTACATGCCAATTATCCCATGCACCGACTGCTGTTAATTACCTAATTGCTTATCTGCTGTAAATCATTTAATTGTGGCACATTTCTTCTACTGTCCTTATGATCAGCAGGAAAACCCAATTCCCTCGGACCTGGGAAGAGAAACTTCATCTCAGTTGAAAGGAAAGTAGAACCCAAGTGAAACACTGATTAAACAAATGGGTCTGGCTATAAACCAAGGGGAACAACATGTGAACTCAGGGACTCTAAGACTGGAGATGAAGTAGGGAGTAGGCAGTGGGGAGGAGAAAGGGCCAAACGCGAGCTCAGTGGTTCCTATAGGTACTATGTCATTTTTTACTTTTGTTTGTTTTAATGTACGTGAGCTTCTCAATAAACCTAATTACAAAGGACTTACATTAGCCCTTTTTGACAGATAAGGAACTAAGGCTTAGAATAGTTCAGAAACTTGCTCAAGGGCACACTGCTAGTTAATAGCCAAACGAGCATTCAAACCTAGATCCTTAGATTCAAAGCAGTGATCTTTCTAGTAAGTTACTAATATCGCTGCAAGGTTAACCTGCTGCCTAACCAAGGTGAAGTACGCCATGCCTCCCGGGCACACCCAGCAAGCTACTGTGTGCCTGATAGCATGAGGGGAAAATGTCTCATGTCCTCCAGCCTGGGGTATTACTGTACGTTTTTCTAAGTATGCTGGAGAGAGATATTTAGGAGACAGCCCATGCCACCCCTGAAAAGCCAACAGACTGGAAGAAAACAGAAGCCAAAGAAGGCTGCCATGGGAAGAGCTGAGAGCACACTTCACACAGGCCCACCACGGGGTGTGACACTGTGCAGCCAGAGGAGCACATAAGGGTCAGAAAATGCCACCTGCTCAATGGGTGACCTCAGAAAAGGGATTCTCTTCCCCTCCCTCCCCTGTCTTCTAGTTTATTCCCTTGAGAAATGGGGATGATATGGCAATGTCATGAGGCTGTTCTGAATATTTAGTAAGCTGACATAAAACACTCACGGACATTATGTGGTAGCTTGTGCAGTATCTGAAGTTGGTAATAATTTTAACTATTAATAATATGCAAAGCTCTGATTACAGACAAAAGAGGACTCTGGGCCTGGAGGAAAATGCCCATAGAGCTGGCACCTTGGAGAACTGGGGTTTGGGATGAGGAAGTCTCCACTGCCCCCCTTCTTTTCATGACTGTGTTTTCCTCTTGAATCCCTGGTGACTGGCCTAAGATCTCAAAATAGCCTGATTTTTCCCTCCAAGAATGGATCTGGCCAAACCAGCAGGCAAGTGCTGACTTCTCCGCTGTTAGGAGAGGGGGACAGCGAGGCCGGCAATGGGTTCTACTTCCCAGAGTGGCTGGCACCCATCCCACAGAACATTCTGCAGAGCAAAAACCCTGTCTGAACAAAGGCAGAGGAATTGCCTTCTTTTTATTTTTCAAAAGGCACAAGATAATAAAAGGTAGGCTATCACTCGAGTGGACAAAACCAAAATAAAAATCAATCGTAACTTAACTGAGCACTTACTACATGCTAGGCTTTGTGTATAAGAGCTTTGCAAGTCTTACTTAATCTTTGCAACTATCCTACAAGTTAGAAATCTTCGTTGTCCCCATTGTACAGATGAGGAAGCTTTTATGGCTCGTACAGACCAACAGAAGCACTAAGTAGCAGAAGTCTGGCTCAGAGTCCACAAGTAAGAAAGACTAAAGGTCAAAATACTAGAATGCCCTCTAGGTTCTGCCTCCTGCATCCTTGCCTGTGACCTCATGTGGTTTTGGAGGGAAATGGAGGAAGGTGGCAGGTCCCTTCCTGAGTTGGATCCCAAGAATAGAGTGGAGAGACTGATGGTGCTCATACGCACCTGGGTTTAGAGGTAAAGTGATAAGGTTTAGAGTACAGAGGCCAGAGCAGGCCAGGAAGCTGTGAGGAGCAGGAAGCCTCCTGGTTGAGTTGTCATTTCTGGCTCCATTTCTTTCATTACTGTGACCTTTCTATAAAATGTCATACTTGTAAAATGAGGGTGGTGGGAAAACGGAGAAGAGACGGGATGGCCACAGAGATGCCTTCCATCTCAGTCTTTGTGCCCACTCGAGAAGATCTGCAAGATCAAATAACTCCTTAAACAGATGTCGAAGGCACTGTGTTCTCAGGATCTTAGCAAATAACACACTTGATTTTGCCAAGATAGAAACAGCCACAAGAATACACTTCACTTTGCCAGGGGAAAAAATAATAGCTACAAGAATAATTCATGCATGTAATGTTGTCTTCTATGCCCTGTGTAACTGTGAATTAATTCTCAGAAGGACACAATGAGAGACTACAATGGCAATACCAAAAGGACAAGCCGCTTTTTCGCAAAAATGAATGGCTACCTCTTTACATAAAGGCTCTCACTACAATTCCTTTGAATCCATACCAGCCTCATACACAGGCACTTCAGGTTGGAAGGAAATTTGAAAGCCAACTAGAGATTGGACTCTCTATCAGGTGCCTAAGTCCTTTCCACAATGCTTCTGAACACGGGCATCTTAGAGTTGCCTAAATACCCTCAGAACAACAAAACCTGATGCCACTCAAAACAGCCAGCCTGTTTCATTCTCTGGGGAACTCTGATCTTTTCAAAGGACTTTCTTATACTGTGCTAAACTCTGTCAGCAACTTTGGTTCTTCCCCTGCACCTAGTGGCTGTACAAAGTCCTTCGAAAACATGAGTCTTCTCTTCTGCAGAGCTATCAATCACTCTGCACTTATAAAAACAATATCAATCATTCTGTACTTATAAAAACAATCTGACCACAGAGGTGTTGTTTTTGTTGTTGTTCTTGTGTTTTTTTTTTTAAAGACAGATTTACTTGATCCACAGTTATTCCAATATGATTACTCCTCCAAGTAACCCAAACTGCATATTTTTTCCAACCTACATTACCAACAACACTGAAAGCTGATTATAATCAACTTGCTTTTATAGAAAGAAGGACTAAATCAAAAAATAGACTGTAAGAAAATCCACTTGGCTAAAAGTATCACCAGCAAGCACTCTATGTTCCCAGCCAACAGACCAACCAGGAAGAACTATGAGTGCACCCTTCCCTGCCACGGCCCACTCCCCACTGGAATTTAAATGCCCAAGTTTTAAGCCATGGAACCACGAAAAGCATCTAGCCACAATTTTGCATTTTATGATGTGGAAACTGAGACCCGTAGATGCCATCTCTTTCTCTTTACCATCCTCAAATGTTGTCAGTTCTAGATGCCCTGCACTCGGTTATGCACTGATGATACCAAGGCACCAAGCCCCTGCTTTCACAGGTCTCTGAGCAGGGACTCGAAAGTTAGTGCAATTGAAGGAACTTAAAATAGCTGGAGAGGAATACTATAGGGGTAACCCAATGACAGGCATTTGGAACCTTGTACAAACGACTTAGAAGACAAAAGGTTGTTTCCTGTCTTCAGACTTTGCTCAAACTGCCCTCCAAGTGGAACACCTGGCCCTTCTGTTCTGCAAACTCATCCCTTGACTCAGCTTAAGCACCATTCCCTGACACTGCATCCCGGCTCCCCAAGCCGCCCTCCTCCTTTCTGCCCCGACCACACTTTGTACAAAATCGCAATCATTGCATTCAGCGTTGTATGCTGCAATTACCCTGCCTGTGTTGATCTTCTCCATTAGACTTCGGGTTTCTGGAGAATTGAGTATAATTTGGTTTTATATGTCAAGCCTAGTTCAGCTGGGTTTGATGAATGAACAAATAAGCAGACATTTCAGCAGTTTTAAAGGTTCATAGGGGTTTGTCACACACAGAAGGAGAGAAAAGAATTCCAGGCTGAGGAAGCAGTGTGTAGAGAGACAGTGCTCTGAACGGCTATCGTACGCTTGAAGAACTGTGTGGAATCCTCACAGTGGCAGCGGGGGGGTGGGGTAGGGGTGTGTGCTAGGGAGGAGTGGTTGAGGTCAGGGGTTACATGAGAGCCAGATGTGGATAGCCACATAAGCCATCCTGAAGTGTACAGATACTATCCTGTAGTCGGGGGGCGGGGGGTGAGTGACAGTTTTTAAGATGGTTGGTCAAGTGGCCATAAGAAGGGAACACTGGATGAAGGGAAAACACAAGGCAGGAAGCTGAGTTTGGGGCCCATTGTATGATCCAGCCAGGGCATCGGGAGGGCCTGTAATGGGGGGTTTTGTGTGGAGGCCAAGTATGGACTTAGATTTGAGAGCTATGGTGGAACCAACAGGACCTGATGAGGCGCCCAAGGCACGGGCGAGGGAGAAGCGATATCAACGATGCCGGGTTTTGAACCTGGAACCTCAGGACAAATCTGACAGTGAAAATAGAGATGGGAACTATGAGATGAGGAACAGATTTGGGGCAAAGATTATGAGGTCATTTTGGGAAAGATTCCTATGGCAACGTTTCTAGAAGACTTCCCTAGGTGCAGAGCTACCTTGTTGAAGTTTTAACCAAACGTGATACATGAAGTACAAGAAAATCAGTCACGAAAACCCAAAGAGTACAAGATAAATATGTCAATCCTCGTAGAGACAGATGCAGCAATTCTGATTGGAGGATTAAAGAAACAACTTCAGATGGGAAATTGTCTGGTTCTTAAGCTACTAATCATTTCTCAACCAGTTTAGTTGGCCATTATACACAAAATATTCTCTGGACACAACTAAATCATTTTCACATCTTTTTAAAAATTATCATTACCAGCTGGCTGGCTACCGGCCTCACACCACTCAGCAGGTCCCGGTCACCAGGGAGAATTCAGTTGACATTAATTAGGTGGCCCCATGCAGCCATTTATTGACTAGCAACCCCTTGTTTTACTCATCTTTTCAAAACGCTAGGAGGTCTAGATATTGCTGGGGGAAAAAAGGCCACAGACACACATGAACGAATCCCTTCTGCACCAAAACTGATCCACCCTCTAATCTAGCAACATTCTCTCTTTCCTCCATTTTATAAGCAAAAGCTCTCTGCTAAGCAAACAATGAAAAGAACCTTGTTAGAACCAATTACTCCGCTTAAATACACAGTGAAAAGACTTAAATGATCACAGTGATTGTCCAAAGCGCGAGGGGGCTATTCTCTGTAGAAAAGGACTGAAATGGTCAGCTCACCCTCTTCCTCAAGTTGTAGGTGAGAATCAGGTTCCGGGAGAAGGAGTGGGAGAAGGCCGTGTAGAATTCCAGCACTTTCTGCAGTGCGTCCCGTTTGATCACGTGCAGGTCACAGTAAGTCAAGGCCCTAACGTTGGCACAGGACTGGGCAAGAGTGGCTTCCTTCCAGAACACATCTCCAAACACGTCTCCTTTCCCTAAGGAGAGAAGGTTGACATGAGGAAAGTGCCGGCAAGGCAGGGTCTGGCCACCCAGCCGGCTTCCCTCTCCTCCCCCAATTTGCCATCCACCACCGTTCTGCTGCTTGGGCTCAGAAAAGGCATAAACAATTTAAACTTGAACCTTAACAACATGCTATTTAAGAAACTTTAGACTGCCACATAACACATGTCAAAGTTTGATCCATAGCTTTGAGATCACTAATGTCACCTCCTTGAAGGGTTATCCTGATCATATGTCCAAAATGAGACATCCCTCATTATTCTGTATGACACCCCCTTTTCTATAACACTAACCATAGTCTGTAATTATATTGTTTGTTTACTGGTTCATTATGTCTCCCAACTTGAGAGTTCAGGTGTCTTATTCCTCCATGTCACGCGGTACCTGTCACATCGCAGAAGTTCAATCAATATTTGCAGGCAGAAGGGAAGTGAGGAAGGAAGGCAGACTGTGGGTCTACACTGCTGTGACTCACTGAGAGGTGAGTGTTTAGGCTGTGTGTGGGGAGGGTGTGGACTCTCCACTGGGGAACTTAAGAGCAAGAGAGGTGGCCTCTGTCTGGGATGATTTGCATGGAAGAAGTCAGGTAAGTGTGGGGTTCTATCGCTCCCATACTCTGTCCACTGCCTTAAGGTTTATTTTTGCATGGCGCCTCCTTCCTCATCCTCTCTCCCATACCTCCTTCCAGAGTATGTCCCTTACCCTTGCCAAATATCCTCCTGGGAGAACAAAAACATGGGCCTTACATAAATGGCATCTCCTACCACTCCACAAGAATACATTTAATAAGTCAATAGAGTAATGCTATGGACTGAATGTTTGTGTCCTCTGCCAAATGCATATGTTGAAATCCTACCCTCGAAATGCAATGGTACCAGAAAATGGAGCTTTGGGGAGGTAATGAAGTCATGAGAGTGGAGTCTTCACCAATGGAATTAATGCCCTCATTAAAGGGAACCCAAAGAGCTCTCTTGTGCTCTTTCCACCATGTGAGGACACAACGAGAAGTAGGCAGTCTGCATCCCAGAAGAGGGTCCTCACCAGAACCTGACCATGCTGGCACGTGATCTCGAACTTCCAGGCTCCAGAAGCGTGAGAAATAAATTTCTGTTGTTTATCAGCTACCCAGTCTAGGGTATTTTGTTATGGAAGCTCAAACTAAGCAAGTACTAATCTCACATGGCCATATTCTGGGTCAAACTTCTAGCAATCGTCTCTAAACATCTGCTTTCCACACCTAGGGACATTCTTCCTACCTTTCCCAGCCAGCAACATTTTAACATATGTCTAATGCAAAACCTAATTCATTCCTGGCACAGCCTCGGGTTATAAATAGCTTAAAATGTTGTTTATCTTGCCCGTAAATTTTCAGCACAGATAAACACAAATTTGAATCCCCAGGGAGCCAGAGAAGAGTATGCTGGGGGAAGGAAAAAAATGCTACAAAGGGTGAAAAGTAATGTATTCAAGGGATTTGTCAGCCTTTGCATCCAGATCAGCCAAGCTCCACAGCTGGAATCCAGGTACCTGTAGCTCAGTCTGATTAACAGGGCAGCTGTTTTCTTAATTAAGGCTAAGGAGGCAATTATACTTTCAAGCACATGGACAGAAATTTACTTTTTCTCAAACATCGAAAAGTATCTACTTTAAAAAATCTAAGATACTCCATGGGCACAGCCTTCTCTAAGTACCTCCAAAATGTAAGCTGAAAAACAAATGTTCTAGATGCATTGATTCACAATTCTCTATGTGTTTGTTCTAAGTTATGAAGATGGTTTTACTGACTCAGTGTGAGTAGGATACGTGCTTGGGGTAGCTTCTAGGTAAATACCTCTTTAAATCTATGCTATTTAGATTCCCTTACCAAGTAATTTTTTTCAAACATCTGTAATATGGGTGGGCTAATTTAGGGCTGGGGTGAATAGAGGGGAACATTTCTCTCTGAGGGACGCTAACCAGCTTCCATGGAAATAGACTCGTTCATTGTGTACTTGCTAGTACTGAGTTCCAACCAACAAGGCCGGCCATTTACATATTAAGCATTCTAAACTTCTCTCCACTTCCCACAATAACTCATGTGCCCTTCATATTTATGTCATCTTATTCTGCTAGAGAATGCTCTTCCTCTGAAACACTATGGCGGATAGTTAAAAAATGGGCCCCATCCATTCTTTTCCTACTACAATACATGCTGCAACTCACATCAAGAGGTGAAGTCCATAGGTGGCTCTGTGGTGCAATGGATAGTGCATCAGACTTCTAGAGGCTGGAGGCATTCAAAGAGGTGAAGCCCAGTTCCCTTCCCCTTGAATCTGGGCTGGCCTTAGACACTGACCTTGACCAACAGAATAGGGCAGAAGTGATGTTCTGGATTTGAGGTGAGGTCATAAGAAGCCTTGTAGCTTCTGCCTCCATCTCTCATTCTTGGGACTTTCCCTCTGGGACACAACCAACACATCAGAAACAGCAGCCACGTAAGGGGTCACATGTAAATGCTCTGGTCTATATCCCAGCTGAGCTCTCAGCAGACAGTGTCAAGTGCCAGTCACGCCAGGGAGCCCCTTGGTCATCTGACCTGGTCCAGCCTTCAGATGACAGCAGCCCTGGCCAACATCTCATGGCAACCACATGTGGGAGGCACAAGTGAGAACCAATCAGCTGAGCTCAACAACCCACAGAATGGTCAGAGACAAAAATAAATTTCTTAAGCCACTAAATTTAGGAGTGGTTTGCTATACAATGGATAACCAGAATACACAGAAGCATGGTGCTCTAGGTCGAGATGCTCAAGAGAAATTGCCTGATAGGTTATTTAATATTGCAGAACATCACAAATCATCCCAGCTCTCAGCTGGCATCCCTACTTCCTTCCATGAAAGAATGACACAAGAAAGAGGAAGGAGGGGCTCTAACAGGGACAGATTTTCCTGGGTAACCATTTTGAATATCAGTGAGAAAACGTAGAACTTATAAAACCTGCAGTCTCCTACTGGGTTGAAACACGGTATAAACTAGAACTATTGGGAGTAGAAATGAATTGGTAATCTTGCCTGACTCTTATTAAGATTACCCCATTTAAACAAGACCCAATATATGAGCATTACACTTCTCAAATAAATGTGGGAGTAGTTTTTTAATTATAAAAGAACTCATTAAGTAAAATAATAGCACCTCATGTGCATTGAACATATGAATTTATCAAAAAAATTCAGTTTATAAACAACTCTTCAGGGGCATACCTATTGCACAAAGCAAAGGGAAACCATATTGTGGTTGGAATGCATCACGAAATAAATAAGTATATCTTTAGAAATGACAACCCTCCCATTGTAAAAAGTTTTCCAATCAAAGGTTTTGACAGAAACAATAAATGAAGGGCAGTTCCTGCTACAAAAAGTATTTCATGGCAAGATAGTTGTGACTAAACGGTGGGCCTAGGAGATTCACTGTTGTCAGAACTTGAGTTTGATTTTTTAACCCAAACTGAAAATCATACAATTTCACTTCCTGTCAAGGAAGCATTTTTAGTATAAATTATGTTAGTGAGATTTAAGAATGTGGTGTCAGAGGACCTGTCAGATTCAAAACAAACCCAGGACCATTCGGGCAAATGAGAAATGTTTTTATGACACACACAACTCGGGAAAACTGTCAAAGGGAAGGATACAGAGCATTTGGCAGGCTGCTCGTAAGTTACACACATCACTGGAAATAATGACTTCCCAGGTCAGGGTTGCAAATCAGAAACGCGGACAAGTGCTACACCCACATTTGCTAGCGTGTGAAATGATCACTCACTCAAGAACAAAAGGTACCCCAATGTGCTGGGCTATCAAACTGCTGGAGGCAATCAGTGTATTGATTTATTTATTGCACTGAGGCTCTGGGTGCAGAATGTGAAAACCTAATGTTCCAAGTCTCTAAAATACTAACATTCTAAGTAGACGTTCTGAGCTGGGGGAAATAAAAGGGAGGGTTGGGTAGTAAGGGAAAGAAGTAAGGAAAGACAGTCTAATTAAAACTCTAGGCAAACATCCCAGGAATAATTAATCTTCCTCCTCCTCCCCTTCTCAACTGTCTTCACTGAACCTTCACTTCTGCAGTGGACAGAAACAGCCCTATGGGAGACAAACATGGGACTGAAGGACATTCACAAAACAGGTGTGGGGGGACACAGGGCTGCCGTGGCACAGGGACAGGGAGGGGCCATCTCTGCAAGGGGCTCAGCATGGGAGAAAACCAAGCCCCTGCAGGCGGTTTCATTTAATGAAGGGCAAAGTCTGGACAGGCCACTTGAGGAGGCTGAAGGGAAGTGGGCAGGAATGGGGTGGGACCGACAGGGCAACCAGGGGGAATTCAAGAGGTGCTAGAACCCAGGCCTTGGAAGGATCAAACAGCCTTCCTGAATGTTAAAGAACTGCAGGAAGCAATTCTGATCTGAACCCTGCAACTGAATCTGGAACCCTCCGGAGAGGGCCCTGTTTATTCAAAGAAAGGTTCTGAGTGAGCTTGGCTGGCCTAGGGCATCAGAGCAAGAATGCAATTTCTGGCTGCTTCTCTTCACTATTCTTTATGATGTGCCCGTTAAGGATGACTCACAGTGGTATCCTTTACTTAGCAAAACACAATTCCGAAGTTAAAATCACTATCTGCTGCTAAGATTGGTATCTGCTGAAAGAAGTGCTAGAAACAGAGGGCAGTGGGGGCTGCCCCCCCTCCGCCCACCCCACTGCCTTTATTCCCCCTCCCTGGGCAGCAGATAGTCCTTTGTCCTCAAGCCATTTCAGTACAAGGGGGGCTTTTCGCTCACTCCATCAGGATGGTGAAATGCAGCTGCTGATAGCTAAGGGAGGCTCTGAGGAAGGGGCATTCTCTCTCCTGGCCCTAGGAAGACTCTGCTCACGAGACATATAAAGGAGGCTGGATTGATCTTTCCAGGCAAGGCCTAAGCAGAATGTCTGGACACCCTCCGAACTGGATAGTTCAGGAGGACAACGACAAGGACTCAGACAGTTCTCAGACCACCTGGATTCGTCTTATACATTAGCTATGTTCAATCCAGGTCCCCTTGTAGGTTCTTAGAGACATGACTAAGACAAAAAGAGAATATGCCTCAGTGTGCTCCTCCCCAGCCCTGCCCCCAGCATGTTTGCCAAGAACTTGATCATCTGCTCTTTCAACGTGAGTTTCAGGGCCAGACAAGCTGGCTGCAAGCCCAGGGCCACCCCACCGGAGGCTCACACTGGCCCCTGCCTGCCTCTCTCCCTCCCTCTCTGCCCTCTAGTCACACTGGGATTCTTAGAGTCCCTCAAAGTTTGGCTTCCCTCGCATATCGGGGCTTTCCCAGCACTGCCCCGGACATTCCATCCTGCTCCTTGGATAACTCCTGCTCATCCTTCAAAATATGGCCCCATGTCCTCTCTGATCCACTGACCAGAGCTGCTCCCCCTTATGTGTGCCCTGTGCATTCCACGTTTCCCCCTGGAAGCACCCACCGTGCTTGTCACTGCCGCCTCCCTGGCACTGTGTCCGGCACACGGCAGACACTCGATGGCTGTCGAATGCACAAATAAATGAACCGCACTTGACATCTCACTAACCTCTCCCAGCCTCAGTTTACTCAGCTACAAAACGTTGATGGCAATACCAATTTGCTATGGCCTGAATGTTTGTGTCCCCCCCGCCTCCCGCCTCCCCAAATCCATATGTTATTCCTAAACCCAATATGGTGGTATCTGGAGGTGATGAGACCTTTGGGAGGTGACTGGGTCATGAAGGTACAGCCCTCATGATTGAGATTAATGCCCTTATCTCAAAGACACCCCAGAGAGTTCCCTCACCCCATCCTCCATTGGAGGACATGGCGAGAAGGCACCAGCTATGAACCAGAAAGCAGACCCTCACCAGACACCAAATCTGCTGGGACCTTGACCTTCCCAGCCTTCAGAGCCGTGAGAAATACATTTCTGCTGTTTGTAAGCCACCCGGCCTCTGGTATTTTGTTATAGCAGCCTGAAACATATGACGACACCACCTCTTAGGGCTGTTGGGAGGTTTCCAGGAAAGAATGTGAACAAAGAACTTAGTACTGTGCTTGGAACACAGGAGGTATTCAATAAATAGCAGCTGCTGTAAGAGAAGAGTCCTCCCAACAGCCCTGTGAAGCAAAGTCCACAGGGATTATCAGCCCCATTTTAAAGAGAAAAAAAGTGAGTTCTGGAGAGGCCTCACTGCCTGCCTGTGACTGCTGTGTGGCCCTCATGCCAGTAGAGGCTGCACAATGCTCCCAGGGGGCTGTCCTCCGCATCCTCCCCTGCTTCAATGAGACCTGCCTTGGGTGGGCACCACGCTAGGTGATGGGAGTAAGGACAGATTGGAGGCAGAATTTTGACCTTAATGAGCTATGCCCCAGGCAGGCTTCCAATTGTTCCCCCAAATCAGTTCTCCCCTCTACAATAATGGAACCTATGACTTTTAGCTGGGAACAAAGATGTCCAAAATAAAGACTAAACTGCAGCTAGGCGTGGCCATTGTCTAACTTCTGATTAAGGGGAGGTAGGCAGAAGGGATGTGTGCAATGTAGGTCATGCCCTTAAAGGGAAGGATCATGTTGTGTCCTTCCGCTTCCCTCCTCTTCCTCCTGGCAGGAATGAGTCTGTGAGTGATTTTGGACCAGGAGGCCAAGGCAATCATCTATTTTAGGGTAAAGCAAAACACTAGTAGGAGGCTGGGTGCCCAATACCATGAGGTTGCCACAACAGCCCTCCTACACCTGGACTGCTACAGGAGAGAAGAGTAAGTTTCTACCTTGTCTAAGCTTCCATTCTTTTGGAGTTTTGTTGGAGCAGCTGAACCTGTATTCTAGCTAGTTCAGAACTCCATGGTCCTGGGGGGCAGGGGGGGCTGCAGTACAATGTGTGAACCATAGATCCTTTCTTCACCTGCTCCAGGAAAAAGTGCAGGATTCCATGTATCTGAAGGACTGAGCAGTAAAATGATGGAGACTCCAGCAACACATTCAGAGCAAAAGTTCCAGGGACTATAGTATCCACCTTGGTAATATCCACTTCCCAGCCTAGTCCTCACTGCGAAACAGAGGGCCGGGACTGCTGAGGACTCCCTGAGTGCCAGGCTCATGCACCAGCCAGGGACCCTGCTCCAAGCCTCCCCCTAAAGGTGCTAAAGTCCAGCCATTCAAGTTTATGAAATAACTAATAAACTCTCCCACATATATTTACAGCTATTTCCCTTGGATTTCCTGAGACCATGGGGAAGAGTGAGTAAGTAAACTTTTGACATCTTGTAAATACTGCCGTCTCTTATCTGTAATAAAGCTACAAAGCTCTTCTTCTTATCCTTACTGCAAAAATAAATGCCGCTGGCAGTATGTGACCTTGTTTTATCTGCTACGTTTACAGATGTGAAAACATATATCAAAGACAGAGAGACACAGTGGAAGTATCATCAACTTGCCTTCCCATCTGAGTTGTGAGTAGGAATAAAGCCTTAGCGCTAAGTGCCAGGTCTTATCTGATTGTGTTGGGGTGTTGAGTGCTTAGCCAACATGTTTTATTGGATTTCTTATGCCAACAAAGAAAGCAGGGACTGCAGAGATGCTGACAAGGCCCTGGCTCCGGGGACAGGCCTGCATTTCACTCTACTTCTCAGAGAGGCATCTACTTCTGGAAAAGTCTGGTCTCATTTTAGGTTTTGTAAGAGAGCTCAGAGATGTTCAAGAAACATTTGTTTTCTCTTGAGGTTGGTACGAAGAAGAGCAATGGTTATGTTCTTTTGCAAACCATCTCTACATTAGTGGTGGGACACTTGGGCATGTCAGCCATGTGTCTGGTCAGTGAAACCCACATAAGAACCTGTAAGATTACGCCAGGTTCTAGGGGAACTACACTTGACTCTCTCACCCAGGCAGTTAGGAGACTAAAAGTTCCTAAAAGTGGGGTTACGTCTCATCATCTCTCTGCATACATCTCAACGCAGTTCGACAAGTTGGCCTTGCCTGTCATGGCTCAGGTAGGGTTCCAGTGATCGAGGGGGAAAACACAGAAGGATATGAAATCAAGTCTATGTTTAAAGTGGCTAATAATGTAATGAGACAAAACTTACACATGTGTGTAATGCTGAAGTATAAAACCACAACAACGGTAGGTAATGCCAAGATGCGGGAGAGGCTGGGCCAGGCAAGACTATGGAGATTTCTTAAAGAGGACAGGAATGGAGCTGGCCTCCTATGGTAAGGCCAGAGAATTTAGATACACGTGAAAGAGAGAGAAGATTTTTCCAAACAGCAGGAAAAAATGTTGGATGGTTGTGAACAAAGATAGCTGGTTTGGGCTACATTCATTTTCCTTTATCAGCTAAACTTCTTGGTAGCCTTATCTACACTGTCTCTTTGTTTTTACCATTAGGGGGGGAATAATATGTCCCTGTTCCTGGTATTTCCTTCCGTGGGAAGGTGGTTCCAGTTGCATCATTGCCTTAGCCTCTCCCTTCCCTTCATCTGATTCTGAGTCTGGAAAGAGAACTTGCTTGCATGTCGGCCAGCTCCCTGCTCCCTCCTTGGGAACAAACTCCTGCAGGTAGCAAGTTCTCTCTAACGCTCCGCGCCAGAGATGTGTGGAGCCAAGCCACGTAGCAGCAGGCTCGTGCATGTCAGCACCCCAGGGTGGGTCTGATTCTGGGCCTCAATACTGAGAAGGCTCCTTGGATGCAAATAGAAAGCACGTTCTCGAATATTAGGTCTATCTGGAAAGCAAAAGGTGTTTTGACCTATACCTGTTGTCCTTACTGCCTCTCTCAGTTCAGAACTCTGGTGAGATCTATGTCACTTATTAAGCACCCTGAACCCTACAGCCTGTCCCCTTCATGTCTCAGGCTGCTCTAGTCCTGCTCCTCACTCTCATACTCCCCTACCGCTGCTCTCATCGTAGACAATGCTAACGCCTTTGCTGATAAATCTAAAAGACACGTTTTAATCCTCAAAGAATCACAGCTCTTTGACTCTATTATATACTTATATTGTTTAGCATTTTTTTAATCTCTGAAATCAGAATGGCTTACAAGCAATGACTTGTCATAGTTCAATTGGCAGCATGCTTTCTTAGTGGGCAAAAAAATATTAGTGTGTCTTATAAGCCATGACATCTTCTGTGTGGTGACATTTGAAATGCTCTGTAACATTTGAAAATACACATTACACACACACACACACACACACACACCCCTCCCTCTGTGATATCCCACTCTCTGGGTCTCCTCCTCTTCTCTGGCCGTCTCTCTCAGGCTCCTGAGACATGCCCATGTCCCCTACAAACAGGGGTTCCTTGGGGATGTGCTCTAGACCTTGTTGCTTTTTACCCTCCCCTCTCCCCTTGGGCATTGTCAGACTCTTCCCTGGCTTCAATTGCCTCCTAGATCATTGTGGTCCCCAGATTTATACCTCAAGCCTCAATCTCTCTTCTGGGTCCAAGAATTTCCCACTGGACACTTTTTCACTGAGCTCAAACTCACAGATCTAAAATTGGAATTGGTCCTCCTCCCACGGAAACCTGCCCGTCCTCCGGTGCTGCCCACCCCAGTGAAGTCATCAAGTCATTTGAGGCTCCCACATCCAAAATGAATGGCCAAGCTCTGGTCATTTTCTCCATCAAATCTCTCTTGCCTTTGTCTATTTTCCCCATGTCCACAGCTGGCAAGTCAGGTCAAGCCACTGTCATCTCAGCATCTTCCCTGCTGGTCCTCTGCCTCTTCTCTCTGCCCTCTCTATGCCACAGCTGCCAGGATGAACTTTCTAAATGCATATGTGATTCTGTCACTCTTCTGTTTTAAAATCTTCACTGACTCTCCCCTGCCCTCAGTCCAAATTCCTTACAGCTCAATGCCTTGCTCACCTCGTTCTACCCCCTTGAGAATACTATGCTGAATTCTTTTTCATTTCCAGATGTTTCCCTCAAACCTTTGCAGATGCTGCCCCCTCTGCCTGGAACATCCATCCTGTGATCTTCCTTCGCCACCCACCATGGCCACTGCGGCCCCTGGTGGGATTCAGTTTAGACATCACCTTCCTTGACTTCTCGTGGCTGGGCTGGATTAGATGCCTGTCATATAAGCCCTCACCATATTCTGTTCTGAATTCTATTACAACTCCTGATATTATATTACAAATGCATATTTATTTGTCTGTCTCCTCAATGAGAAGGTCAGCTCTAGGAGAGGGATGTCTGTTTGTGTCACTGTTGCATCTCCAACCCTTAGCACTGTACCCGGCATATTTATGGAATGAATAAATCAAGACATCAATGAAAAGATGAGTCTGAGCAGAACAATGTAAGGTGGACCAGCATATGAAAGACTGAGAATGTCTTAGGCTGGATGACTTTGAGGAGACAGGACTGGTCCTCAGTCCCAGTGTATCCTCAGGTAGGTACATTGTCCACCTTACTCGAAAAGAAAGGAATTTGCTGATCTGCTCAGAAACACTCCTGTAATTCACTCTCATCCAGCTTAATGCTGAGAATTTATAAATTTAAAATGAAGAGATAAAGATAATGTGTATTAGAAATTGCCCCATGACACAAATGTTCTCTTTAAAAGTATTAAAACGTCACCCAAATATGGGTCACCAGCCTTCCTGGTAGGGACTTTGCTAAGCATGAGCAAACAAGGCTGGCATCTCTGTCTGAACGGGGGCTCAGCCACAAAAGGTTAAGTTCAAGCAACGGCTTGGAAACGTGACAATTCTCCTTCTCACAACTGCAATTAGATCCAATTAAATTAGCTGATATTTTTCCACCAAGCAAACAGATCACAAAGCTTCCACTGAAAGCAGGTGACAATTTTCCAAGATTGCTACAGATGAGAAATGAAAATTGGCTTTATTTTTTCCCCTTCTGGTTATTTATAAAAGAATATAAGTGATTTCTAGAAAGTAATTGAAATATATTGAAAAACTAGACAATAAAAATTACTCTAAAGTCTATCATACAAAAAGTTAACATTTTGGTACACTTTCCATGTTTTTTCTACTTATATATGCATTTTCATGTAGTCGTAGCTATATATTCTGCTTTTTTTTTTACCACTTAAAATTATATGTAAGATACTTCGCATGCTGATAAAATTTCTTCTCATCATGATAACTACCTTGATTTATCATAATTTATGATTCAACCAATCCCCTTGGACACTAAAGTTATGATTCATCAACTCCTAACTGCCAGTGTCTTCTGGGACTACAAACCAATTTTTTAAATTGCTTAAGTAAAAACAGAATTAGGAAAGAGCACTTGGACTCCACCCCCAGCCTCTCTCAATCACATAATGCATGCATTACCTGACAGAAGTGTTTTTTTCATTTCTCAAAAGTTCTAGCACTATAGCTCCTTGCAAAAAGTGTGGATGTAATGCAATTGCTTCGGATGATGGAACAGATATATGAATATTAATGCTTGGTTGGTGTGTTCAGAGAGACACTTAAACAGAGCCTCCTCCCCATGTGCTGAGTGTGAGCAAACAACATTATTATATGGCAAGAGGCAGTAATGTTCACCCGGCAACTTCATCAAGTCCCCAGGGCAATGTGGAGCAATGCGGTACAGTGATGGCAGCACGGTGGGGACCCTCCTCCACCCCTCAGCTCACAAGGATCTCAGGAAGCATCTCTGTGAAGCTTCTCCATCTCTAAGATAACAAGGGTTTACACAAAGTTGTCATTGTTTTAGATCTTTGTTAGATAAGCCATTTTATTGTCATTGCCTGGCCATCCTCCTCTTTAAGAACTGTTAGAGGGAGGGGTTGGGTAGTAAATACAAAAACAAATGTCATTTTTTTCCCTGATTGGATCAGTAAATAAATGCTGTCAAGACATCTATTTGAGTAATGAAATATCATTCTTTTAAATGATATCCTAATAACAACCAAAAGGATATGTGAAACTTAAAATCATGCTAACTTTCTCAATACCTACTTGAAAATTAAAACAAATTTTTTCTTCATTTTGAAAGTAGCATATGCTCTTTTAAGGAAGGCTTGAAAGACACACAAATATAAAAAAGAAAATTAAAATCTATAGCTTCACAAGCACAACATACACTATGTAATATATTGGTGAAGATGTTTATAGGCTTTTATCTACAAATGTTTTTTTCCTCCACATAACTGAGATCATATTGCATTTAAAAATTGTATTTCACTGACTTTGCTTATCATAAAATTAATATAATTTATAATCCCTTATGAGCATTTTGTATGGCTATACTTGCATTTCTTTCATTTTAAGAGATGGGGTCTTGCTTTGTTGCCCAGGCTGATGTACAATGGCTATTAACAGGTGAAATCACAGTGCACTGCGGCCTTGAACTCCTGGGCTCAAGCAATCCTCTTGCTTCAGCCCCTTGAGTAGCTGGGACTACAGGCATGCACCACTGTGCCCGGCTTTCCCATTTCTTTTTAAATGCACTGAAACATTTGGTCACTTAGGAAAACACAAATATGTTCTGTGTCTTTTTTCTCTTCTCTCCTCCCCTCTCCTCCCCTCTCTCCTTCTTTCCTCCCTCCCTTCCTTTTTCTTTCTTTTTTTCCATTTCATACTCCTTCCTCTGAATCCTAAATCTCTGTCTTAAGCTCTGGCTTCTTTTCCCAGTTCCAGACCCAGAGGGTCTGAGTAACTGGTGGACCCTCCACTTGGATACCCTATTGTCATTAAATGCAACAGGTCAAACTGAACCCCATCACTTTCTCTCTCACTGCTTCCGCATCCTGACTTAGCCTCCTACCAAAGTGCCCCCATCTCCCCACTCACCAGACTAAAGAGTCACCTCTCTCACCTCTGTCTGCTCCCCACACATCCCATTATTTATGACCTCACAGACTCTCCTCCATCATGTGTCATCCACCTGTCCCTCCCAAACCTGTTTGGCACATTTAGCAAATAAAAAGACAGGATGCCCAGGTAAAACGGAATTTCAGACAAATTAATAACTTCACTCATAAGCGTGTCCCACAAAATATCTGAGTAACACTTATACTAAAAGTTGTTTGCTATTTACATGAAATTCAAATGTAGGTGGGCATGGTGTATTTTATTTGGCAACCCTGCTCATCTCCTCTTTTACTGACTATGCTTTAACACTCCTCGTTTGTGCTATAAGCCAGAGTTGCCGAATGGCCTCTCTGTCCGACCCATTCATCGTTACAAATCACAGCTTTAAGGGTGTCATACTGTACTCACCACCTTCAGTGGTTTCCCACTGCCTGGTTCCTCGTGCTGGCATTTAAACCATCCACAGCTTGGCCCTAATAGGCCTCCCAGCCCCATAACCACTGCTGCCCTCCAGGGCTCCCAGCTCCAGTTCAAGGGGTTGTCTCATGGTTAATAAACTCTCCCCCCCACTTCCCTTCCCCAGGCCTCAGCTCACACCACCCTTTCCATCTAGAATGTCCTCCCTTACTTGTCCAATCCCTGACTCCATCCTCACAGGGCCACCACCCATCGCCTCTTATCTAGATCACTAGGAAGTTTATCTTATCATTTGCTGGGTCAAAAATGTTGAAAATGGACAATTTCATGTAGTTTAAGTTAATGTAATAAAAGGTCCCTACCCAGCGCTTTCCTGTCTTACTACTACCTTCCCCGCATTCATCATCTCACTGCATCCCACAAAAACCTTCAGAAGTGACTGCCTAACGTCATGTTTCTCAAACCGTAGTCTTCCAACCACATGCATGCAATCACTCCCGGGGCTGGTTAGCAATGAAGACTCCAGGGCTCCACGCTAGAGCGACAGACAGAATCTATGCAGAGAAGCTGCGACCTGGCATTGTGAGCAAACTCCCCAGCTGAGTCTTGTGCTCACTGCTGTTGAGAATCCCTGGCCACAAAGAAAGTCTGCTCTACTCGACTGGTCCCTGAACATGCCACACACAGGCCCACGTCTAATGGCTCTAGGGGCTCATGCGGCACTTCCCACTTCAAGACTCAGCCTATGAAATTGTACTGGTCCTTCCAAGCCCAGTTCAGCTTCTACCTCCTCCATGAATATTTCTCTGCTCACTCTAGAAAGTCTATAGAAAGGAGTACCTATGTTATTTACTGTCACTAACCATGCATTTGTCTCACCAAATGTGACAGAACATTCCTCCAAGCAAGGATTCTCTGTACCTCCAAAGAAACTAATACTATGTTATGCTGTGACATTACTAAAGAAAAAGGAAGGCTGCATTAATATCCAAATAAGATCAATGGGTCCAAGAAGCTAACTATCTAAGCATAGATGAGAGTGGCTTCCAAATTAGGAACTGTGAGTAGGGAGAGGTGTTCCACTGAGAAAAAGATTTCATCTGCAAACAAGCGTTCATGCCTTTACCCATGCTTCAGAGGGAATGGACATGGGAATCCTAATTCAATAGTGACAGGACTGCAAGTGGGAAATCTGCGCCCCATGAGCCAGGGGCTGCTCATCCGCCTTCCCCAGGGCTACTTCCCCTCCGGGGAAGGCTCTGGCCATCCACAAATGGAGAAGAGTTTCCTCTGGTTGAGAGCCACGCCTGGATCCGTTCTAAAAGGACATTGCAAACTCAACAGGATAGACCCATTTTCCTCCCTCCTCCTGCTCTGGCCCTGTTGACTCTCCAGTCACCGCTGGAAGCTACTCCCTCTCCTCACCTCCCACATCTGGCAGCTCCTCCTCCCCTGTCACCTCTGGACTCTGGCTCTTCTTCCATTACCTTGCCCAAGGCTTCACCATTTCTCCTGAGCCTCCCTGCCAGTCTCCATGCCTCTGAATTTTTAAGACCCAGATCTTGTCACTTCCCTTTCTAAACCTTTCTCTGGGCTCCTTATCCCCACAAGATAAAGTCTCACTCTGGATTGTGGGGCCCTTCACAGCCCAGCCCTGCCTTCCTTTCATTTCCTTTCCATTTCTGGAGCCTTCCATGTGCTGGGCCATGTGCTAGATGCTAGAAATATGAAATTAAAGATCCTAGAGCTCACAGGAGAGAAAGGTAAGTGAACACACAATTGATAAAATGCAATGGGCTTAGTAGAAATGTAGGCAGCCTTCGGAGACTCTGAACCACTTAGTGGCAACTCCTGGAAGGAGTTAGTGCACAACCAGGGCCACAGCTCAATCTCCAGCTCCAGGGCCAGAGCTCTTTCCGCTGCTTGGTGCAGTCTGGCCACAAGACTTCTGTTTCACCCAATAGAATGAAAAAAACAGAGGAGGAAAAAAGACACAAAATGACCCATGATTAAAATATAAATTAAGTGTTAAAATGCAAAACCCACAAAAGTTACTACAGGAACACTACATTACAGTGAAACAAGATCATATACATACTGCACTTATAAGACACAAACAGGGAGATACTCAACACACTTAAGCACAGCCCTGATGCCAGCTGGTGAGCCAAACAGTAAAGAGAATACCAAGATAATGGCTCACATGCAGGTGCCAATAGTGCCATTTGGGCAGGGGCAAAATGGTACCCATACCTTTTCATTCCGATTCCTACAAAAAGTTAAAAGAAAACTACTTTTAAAAATCGAATGAATAAAATGCACATGCTAATAAAAGCTTGAATTTATTTCAAGGAGCCAAGAAACTAAATTTGAGAAGCCGTTAAGTGATTTCTAAGAGAATTCCAAAAGGAGATTGGGAGGATGTCATGTCAAAATTAAGGCAGAGAGAAGAGCAGAGGGAAAGAGATGGTAAGAGATTTCTGGCATGCTCTCTGTCCTCAGAGAATACTGTCTAGTTTTGTGGGACCATGTTTTAAACTGCAGGCTGCAATCAGGTCAAGAAAGCAATATAGTGAGTCATGACACTCAATTTTTTTTTAAATGAAAGAGAACAGAATCTAATAGAAAGCATTAGGTTGCATTTCATGTAGCAAGAGAAGTACTAAGGTTTATGTATAATTGTGCATGCATTTGTGTATTAGTTTGCAATGTAACATGCATTTCACATGGTAGGTTGCAGTCACAAAAGTTTGAAAAATATTCTTGTTTAGAAGAAGACTTTCGTTAGAAAGGACTTTATTTCTAACACATACTAAACACACTCAGTTGTAAGTACTGACTGTTTTTTCCTCATTCTTGGGGTTTGTGCTAAAATCAAACAGACAATGCAGGTGGAATATAAGAACTGGAAGGAGGAAGGAAGCAAATTAGCAGAATGTAAATGAATGAACTGATAACAAGAGACCACAGGGCAAAAGAATGAGATAGACGAGCTCTGGCCTTTTTTCTAAAGCCTTTTGCTTGTGATAACTAAGGATTCCCTGGATATTTTCCATCCTCTTTGGAGCACGGATACACAATAACTGCTCACTGCTCGTCCAGTGCCCCTGACCCTCTGCAACGCCTGTGTCCTCTCTGTGGCAATGCTCATCACGCAGGGTGATGGCCACCTTTCTGTTGTCGGTTCCCTCCACTTAACACCAACTCCTTGGAGGCTGGACTAATGTCATAAAGATGCTATGTCCCCGCCTCTATGAAAGTGACTGACAGACAGTAGGTGTTCAATAAATTTCAGGTAGATTGAACTGAAGGGCATTAACAGACAATAAAGATCTAGTTATAATACCCATTTGATGCCTTTGCAAACACAAACTGATTTCGGTTCATTGGGCAAGATATTCTAATTAGAGAAAAACAACAACAAAACTCCAAACTTAAGTTGCCAAGGAGCATATATAGCTTGGAATCTCTTACGTCTTTTGGCCCAGAAGTCAGGTTGGCTCAAAGGAGTCATCTTGTCCTTTTACAGAGTAAGACCTTTTGAAATGAGACAGGTTATTTAGGATATTGAGCATGGACCTACTTCTTGGACCCAGCCTGGCTCCTGGGGACACATTGGAGAAGCTTTTTCTAGTCTGGACAGCTTGAGGGCAACAACCACTTTGAATCCAAAGCTGCTGAGCTATTTCAGAGCTCCCATCCACATGGCTAACTGGGGCAGGCAGGATGCCCAGGAGGGCCCGAGGCAGAGGGCTGGATTTACAGAAGCAGACAATTGATCAAGTAAACCAACAATAAATCAAGCCTTGGTTGCTTCCCCACAAGAAGCCCAGGCTGTGGGGAAATGAGAAGGGTGCAGGAAGTAGTTGAGTCCCTTCCCCTTCTTCAGCTCTGTCATTCCTCCATGTCTAAGTCTAGGGGTCCAAACCAACTCCTAATAGTGCAGCTGTTGAGGGTGGGTGGCTAAGGATGCCCTGTACATAGGTAGGGAAGGGGGATGGTGCTGGTCACCAGGCCACATTCCTTGGAAAAGCATACAGTGTATTATCAGTGGGGAGATGGGTGGAAGTCACCCTACACCAAACGGCTAATTCGAATTCAAAGGATTGCTCACGAGTGGAGACTTACTCTTGTCCTCAGCTAGGCAAACATCCCAATAGCTACTGGCAGTAGAAAGTCCTCTTTCTCAAGGGCACTGATGAGTATTAAAGGTAGAGATAAACGCCCTTTCCCTTCAGATATACTAAAGCAATGGCTTTAACCTTCATGTGCTCCTTATACACAGTCAAGTCTCACTTCTCTGTGATCGGGGGCAAGGGAGGGAGTAACTCTGGTCTGCAGAGTTTAGTGGATACCATGGACTCTAGAACACTTATTTTAGCAAAGAGGTCAGCCTCCGTTCCCCACCCAGTCCGTATCCCAGTCTCCCTCTGACCATCTGCCAGCATACGCTGAAGGAATATAAATCATCCTTGGTTTAGCTTGAGCAAAATGTAATCAAGAAGGCCAGTTGGCTCGGGGCCAGGGGAGCAAGAAGAGAGCTGTGTACCATGTACTCCAACAAATCAGGAACACAGTTTGGACTGTTTTTTTTTTTTTTTTTAAATAATACTATCTATGTCTCTATGTAGTTTGAATCTCAATTCTAACTTCAGTGTCATTTAATCTTTCTGCCTCAGTTTCCTAATAAATCATATGCAAAAGACAAAACACACATCTACGATGTCTAGCAGAGCCTGACAACTTAATGGGCCAGCCTACTGCATTAATTGTCATTAGGACTACAGCAGTGCAAAGTGGATCGAAGCACAGGTTTTAGAGTCAGAAGGACTCCACACGATGCTGGCTCCATGGACCTCAATCGGCCATGAGGAAATTTACTTAACTTTTCTGAACCTTAACTGTCTCACCCACAAAAAGGGGACGATAAAACCATTTCACAGGATTACTGTAAGGATTAAAAGAGCATCTGTATTGCAAATGCTTGGCACAGAGGAGATGACCATAAATGATGGTTATTCTTATGATAATGGCTTGCTGCCTGAGAGAGACATGCCCCCACTAAAGATCTGCTCTGTCGTTAACCCAGGCAATATGATCAATTTACTAAAAAGCCACTGGTGCTCAACATCCCAAATGCCAACATGTTCCCCCATGTCCCTGCTCCTCCTCCCATGTTCCCTATTACTATGTATGGTGTACCAGCTTCCCCATCATCCGTGCGAGAAACCCTACAGTCCTTGTTGACTTTTCCCTCTGCCCCTACAGCAAATCTGTCATTAGGTTCCGGTGATTCTGCTTCTCAAATACCTCAACTCCGTCTGCTTCTCTCCATTGGCCTGCCACAACAGCAGTTCAGGCCATCATCAACTTGTCCCTAGATACCATGTCTCCAACCTGGCCTCCCTGCCTCCCCCTTCCCGCTTCAAGCCACTCTCCAAGCTACAACTGCTGTCTTCTTTCTAAAGTACAAATCTGATCATGTCTCTCTCCTGCTTTGGCTCCCTCGAATAAAATCCAAGTCCCTTAATGTGGCTTCTAGAGCCAGCCACGATCTGCCTAGTGCTAGCTCCCTCCCCAGCCTTATCTCTCGCTACGTCCCCGCTTGTTCTGTGCGCTCCGGCCGCATCGACTAACTTGCAGTTCCCCCAAGTAAGTCATTTCTCTCTCTCTCTCTCTCTCTCTCTCTCTCTGCTGGGATTTCATGCATCATCCCCTCTTAGAATATTCCTTCATATCTTCTCTTCTATATGCTAACATACTCTCAATTTAGGTTTCAGTACAGGTACAGGAATCTTTCCCACTTGGATACTAGATTAGATGCCCCTTCCTCCTCTATTTTGTAAATGTTTATTTGTTCTTCTCCTCTACTAGTCAGGGAGCCCCTTGAGGACAAAATGCATTTTTGTCATTGAAACACCTCAAGCGCCACAAATAGCAACTGGCACAAAACAGGCACTCAGATGTTTGTTTGTTGGGCAGATGGGTGGATGGCCCCCCAACAACAATGGCCCTGCCCTGTGGAGAGATCTCTGGTTGAAGGTGGCAGTGGCATTAACCTGCCTAGTAGCTAAGCCAAGCACAGGTAGCAGAAGGTGTCCGTCCACCTACCTAGGATGGCCACCACCTCATCATCCTGGATCACCTCCAGGGAGCCAGAGACCACAAAGCAGAGGCTGTCCACACTCTCTCCTGCGTGGTAGATGAGGTCCCCGGGGGCGCAGTGCACCGTCTGGAACTCCATGGCCAGTGCCCGCAGGCAGCCGTCACTGGCCAGCCGGAAGGCCGGGTGCTCCTTGAACACCTTGCGGTTCAGGTGTACACAGATGTCAGCTCTCATGTCCTTGGGGCAGATCTGCAGGACCTGGCCAGGCATAGGAGAAACAGTGTGAGGGCCCTTACTGTGACCAATGGCCTCAGCACTGCAGGGGCAGAAGCAACACACTCACTAGGCCAGACTGTGCTCTTCCAGCCAGAGTACCTGCCCTAGTGGAGCTTCCATTCTTGTGGGAGAGACAGGCAGTGCCCCAAACAATCTGTGCTAAATGCTCACGAGTCTGAGAGTATATGGGACTCCCATAGACCAGTACATTAGGAAGTGATGTTTAAGCTGACACCTAAAACTTGTGTCATAGTAGGCCCCATGAAAGAGCAACATTCCAGGAGGATGGCAAACACAAAGGGGCCTGAACAATAGCCAACATGGAGGAGGGCAAAGGGCGAGGAGAGGAGGTTCAGAGAGAACACCGAGCATGGGAGACTTTTAGGCCATGGTAAGTCATTGATTGTATTCTGAGTTTGCTGGGGAAACGCTGGAGGATTTTTGAGCAGGGGAACGGCATGGCCTGATGTCATAGGCTCATCACAGCTAGAGAGTGGCTGAGCGATCCCCAACTGTAGAGTGGCAAGAGTGGAATTGAGGAATCCAGTCAGGTCACTCCTGGAGTCGTCCAGGTGAGCGGTGAGGGGAACTCAGACCGGGACGCTGGCAGTGGAGCCAGTGAGAAGTGGTCAAATTCAGAACACGTTTGGATATAGAACTGACATGATCTGCTTGGTGGAGTGAATATGGGTTATTATTTTTAAAAGATATAAAGAACATTTGCTGAACATGGATGGTATGCCAGGCATTGCCAAGCCCTTTGGGATCATCCATTCATTTTATATTTATGGTATGCCAGGCATCCTTCTAGGCTGCGGATGCAGCAGTGAAGAAAAGAAAAAGATAAAACTCCCTGCCCTTGTGTAACTTACCATCTAGCGGGAGGGGACAAATAATGAGCAAAATAAATGAAATTTAGTGGTAAGTGCTAAGGAGAATAAAGAAGGAAATAAGCATAGGAAAGGTTGGGAAGGGCTGTGATTTTACATTAAATATTGTATGTGTTAGTTAATTTAATCTTCACATAAACCTTCTGATGTAAGTGCTGTTACTATATCATTTTACAGATGAGGACTCCAAGGTCCAGGCAAGATAAATAAGTTGCCCAGCCAGGAAATGGCAGAGCTGGGACCTCAAACAGGGTAGCTTGACAGCAGAGCCTAGGTTACATCCTAACCACTTCCTAAACTAGGCAGCTGCCCAAAAGAGAGGGGCTTATAATTTGACTCGAGGCATCTCGGCAGCAGCCCGGAATTCATGCAAAAATGGGAACCGTAGGAGGCCACGCAAGTCTCATCTCCTGAAGAAATAAAACATTCCCCGTTTTTTCTAGAGTTAGAAATATTTCCCTGAAATACATCTTTGCAAAAAAAACCCATTGCATGGCCCCTTACATGGCAAGCATTAAGTAGCACAATAGGAACCATCACATGAACTTTTTCCAGAGAAATCAAGAGTGTTTCTAAATAATCCTTTCTCCCATCCCAGCTTGTGAACAAAGCTGAGGGCATAAAATCAAACATGTTCAGTGCAGACAGTTTCCTTGAGGTGCTGGGTACTGTCCCACCCCTGCTTCTCCGCCTGAGCACAAGCCATTCGCCTGTGCATCCGGAGCACTCTCTCAGATTTGGAAGTCCCTTAGCCTCCTTCAAAGCCCAGCTCAAATCTCGCCTCGCCCTTGATGGCTCCACCCATATCCCCAGCACTCTCAGGAGCCCCTGTGTTGTGCGTGGAGACACAGCAGTGGAAACAGGTCAAATACTTGAAACCTGCAGCTCCTTCCCCTGCAGGTGGGTGACACTTCAGTTTCTCCTGTAAAACGCAGACTGCTAACCTTGACTCGTGAGGATGAAATGAAATCACATCTACTGCTATACTGCCCGGGATGACGCTTGGCCCCATCAGGAGATTCCATTAACACAGGTCCCCTCCCTCTGTGTGCCACTGTCGTCTTTCTCTGAGGCACTTCCAGGATGCCCAGGGAGTGAGCCAGCTCTCTGGGAGATGAGGATGGAGGATTGACCAAGGAAGAGATTCAGAATGTCAATGTTTGGGCAGAACACTTGCTAAGTGCTTCCCTCCATAAGGATCATTAAGAACAAAACTCGGCCGGGCACAGTGGCTCATGCCTGTAATCCTAGCACTCTGGGAGGCCAAGCCAGGCAGATCATCTGAGCTCAGGAGTTCGAGACCAGCCTGAGCAAGAGCAAGACCCTGTCTCTACTAAAAAAAATAGAAAGAAATTGGCTGGACAACTAAAAAATAAATATATCTTTTATATTTTATAAAATATATCTTATATATTTTATAAAAAATAAATATATATAAAAAAATATAAATTAGCTGGGCATGGTGGTGCATGCCTGTAGTCCCAGCTACTCAGGAGGCTGAGGCAGGAGGATCGCTTGAGCCCAGGAGTTTGAGGTTGCTGTGAGCTAGGCTGATGCCACGGCATTGTAACCTGGGTAACAGAGTAAGACTCTGTCTCAAAAAAAAAAAAAAAAAAAAAAGACTCCTGCAGAATGCAGATTTAATTTGGCTCCTCTTCTCCCCAAGCAGATCAGCAAGGAGTGGGGAACACTCCCATGTTATGTCACAGTTGTGCCTGGTCATTCAGAAGCAAGACTGATTCTCCAGGTGAGTTCACCTTTAATTAAATATTTGGTTTCCCCTGGACTAGACTTTGCCGGCAGAGGCTGCTAGAGAATAAGGCCTTGGCATGGAGACAATGTTTTCCTCATGGGCACTGTTCCCAGAGCAGGGGAGAGTACAGAGTGAGGAGGTGAGGGAAGTGGGGGTGGGGAAGCTGCAGACTGTCACAGCCGTCAGTCGTGTCCATCATCCCTCTGCTGGCTCTTCACTGAGGTGGGACAAGTGTCTGGAACTCTTCTGAGGGAGAGTCTCAGCTTTGAGACCCCACAGCCTTCCTGGGCCGCCTTCCCCACTGCTTGGTTCTGAGGAGAGACCATCCTTGCTATGACTTGAGGAAGTGTCACTATGGAGGCTCGTGGAGGTCCCCCAGGCTGGGCAGGACAGAGTGATGGGTGAAAGAGAAGGGGCTGTAGGATCAGGCAGATCTAGATTCGAGTCCCAGCCTCAGCACTCACTAGATGTGTGAACCTGGAGCAACACTTAGCTCCTCTCTCTGAATCTTCATTTTTGAACTTGAATATAGAATTCTTCGGAGGGTTCCATGACCTGTCATGTGGGCAGTCCTGGCCAATGCCTGGCACATATAAGTGCTCAATGTCTGTGTCATTTTTGATGGTATCACAGTAGCAGCAGGTCATCTGAGAGAGGCTTTGAAGTCTAGAAGGTCAAAGCCAAAAGGGGCTTAGAGGTCATCTTTTCTTAAAAGTCATCTAGTTTCCATGTGTTACAGACATGGAAACTGAGGCTCGGAGAGACAAAGGATGTGCTCAAGATCACGAATGAATTACTGGTAAGACTGGTACCCTCTCCATGCTCTACTCCCCAGCTCCGCTGGTCACCACTGGCCATTCTGACCTAGAATGGATAGGAGGAGAAGCCAGGGAGAGGGTGGGGCCACAAGACTTGTTCTCTCCCCAGCAGTTGCCTGTCACTAGACCCTGCCAGGAGGAACGGCTGCCCCAAGCCAGGCCGGGCTCTGCAAGGAGTTGCCACGGCTGACTTCATGGCTATTCCCTTTTACATCGGGACCAGGAACGTGGGGCAAATCCCAAAGCCCTCCAGGAAAGTGAGACCACGGGGTAGGGGGACGAGAGGGCAAATGCTGACGGTGCTCTCTCCCATGGGCAGCCGCCCAGCCTGGCCCTGCAGAGAGAGTTGGGAAGGGCTCTGTTCCAAGCGACAAGATTTACAAAGGCATCCCGCTGCCTGGGAAAAGGAGCCCCAGGGCAGCGAGATCAAAGTTCCTTTCTGCTCCATCAGCTGCCAGGAACCCACAGAACCTACAGGCATTGTTGGGAGAGCAGAGCAGAAACAACAGGAGCAGTTGGGGCAGGTGATTGGCAAAGCCAGGGACTAAGTTCAGTTCCGGCTGATGCCCTACCTACTTAAGAAATTAGAACAATTCTGTTTGGACTCATCCTTCTTTTCCTCTAGCACGTGTTTTAAATGTTTTTTTTTTTTTAAAGTAATAGTAGGAAAAGCACAAGCTTTGACGTCAGACAAAACTATATTCAGATCTTGGTTTTGCCATTCTTTGCTCTGTGACCAGGGGCGGTCACGCCCTGTCATCCTTGCCCCTTCAACAGGCTAACACAAGTGCTGCCTCCCAGAGCTCTTGTGGAGCCTAAATGAGGCACTAGTACAGGGCCAGGCATGTAGGAGAAGTGCAAGAAATATCGGTTCTTAACGCATGTTCAAGAAATGGTAGCTGGGGCTGTAGTGACATTGTTATTGTTATCATGGCAGATGGTCAACAAAGCCAAAGCATCATTCCTTTGAAGTTGAGGATCAGTTAAATCCAGTTCAATGTTTCCTTTAAAATTGTCAGCTCTCAACCGCCTATTCTAATGGAAGAAGACAGGAACATGAATAACTGATCCCAAAGCCACTTGAATTTGGCTTTGAATATGTCATCGGGTATTTTTGCAACAGTGTTATCTTTCTGTTTTCCTCCTCCTAATAGTGAAAGGAATCGGAATGCTCCAAGAACTTACAGATTAACGATAAAGAGAGGAAACTTGTGGGTGCAAAGACTGAGAAGCAGAGAAAAATGGATCTGGGGTTAAAACGTTGCTTACAGAAAATATACAAAGAAAATAACTCATAAATGAATAACAGAAAGTCTGCTGTATCTTTTTTCCTATTATTTCTAGTAGCACCGATTTTCTTCACTTCATTGAAATGCATCTAGAATAATACAACTCAGAGAACAATAGGGATTTATCATCCTCTCCATTTTACAGATGGAAAAACATGCCAAGAGAGGTACCTAACTGACGCTCTGATCAAGTCAATGAACAATTAAGACATAAGCCCCTGATTGGTGTTTCCTGGTGTTTCCTTGTGTGATAAATAGGATGACATGGATACTTGTTAAAAGTCCCCCTTCATCTCCCCCAAGTTCTCATTCCATAGATCTGGGATGGAGATAGGGATTCTGTTTTTAATGACCACACTGTGGGATTCTTATCAGGGTCAAGACTTGGGTGAGCTGAGTGAGATAACAGCCTTGGGCACATAATTTAAGGAGATGACAAAAAACTCAGTAATCAAAATGAATCATAGTTTAATGCAAAGATTTTTTTAAAAATTAAAGTTCATGCAAAAAATCTATAATGAACAAAACAACAAAAGTTTGAATAAAAGACCAGATCAGTATTAGTGCTGTGCCACTATTCCTGGAGCCGGGGCAAAAGGAAAATCAGGAATAGTGATCACCCTGCTCTAGTCATGGACTTGATTCTTACCATCAACCAAATTTGAGAAATTCTTCCCTGGACAGTTAGACTTCTAGTTCCTCTCTTTTCCAGGAGATATACCCTGCCCTTCCAATTTCTTTCTTTCTTTTTTTTTTTTTTTTTGAGACAGAGTCTTGCTTTGTTGCCCAGGCTAGAGTGAGTGCCGTGGCATCAGCCTAGCTCACAGCAACCTCAACTCCTGGGCTCAAGTGATCCTTCTGCCTCAGCCTCCTGAGTAGCTGGGACTACAGGCATGTGCCACTATGCCTGGCTAATTTTTTCTATATATATTAGTTGGCCAATTAATTTCTTTCTATTTAAAGTAGAGACGGGGGGGAGGGGGTCTTACTCTTGCTCAGGCTGGTTTCGAACTCCTGACCTCGCCTCGGCCCCCCAGAGTGCTAGGATTACAGGCATGAACCACCGTGCCCGGCCCCAATTTCTTAAGTAATGTCTCCTAGTTGCTGGTCTTGGGGTAAGGCTTATCAGGAAGCAATCAAAACCCCTAGAGGTAGGACCCGGCAATCCAGAACCTCCTAGATGAATTCTGAGCACAGCTGGGTTTGAGAAGCTCCTGCCCTAGCAGAGTCCCAGCCCCTGCAGAGAAAGTCTAGAGACCAGTGGTTCACCAGAGCTCCCTGCCCTCCTTACCTTCTCTGTGTCAATGCCTCTGGACATGGACCAAGTGGACACGATATAATCCATGACTCGCTCGCTCAGTCCTTTCGGCACCTGATAGAGCTTCAGGAAGTCCCGGACGCTGTTGAGCATCTCGTGGTACCTGTTGGTGTTGGCGTACATCTGTTGGAAAATGGTCGTCACATTCCCAAAGATGGTGGCATAGAGAAGCGCTAGAGGTGAGGAAGAGAAGAAACAGCACATGAGTGGTCCCTGAGCCAGGGTCCTGGAATGTCCAACTTGTCCAGAGCAGGCCAATGGCCAGAGCCACCCTGTCCCTGGTGCAGACTGTCCTGACCCTTCTCAGGAGCACCTCATACCTGGAGCTTTTGGGGAGTGGAGACAGAGAGTCTCCTAACACCAGGCCACTAGGACAAATGTGTGGGAGGTAGGGCTAGGGTGGCTGGTAGCTGACGTGGCTGGTGACAGAGCTAGGACACAGATAGCAGTGCATGCTTGCGTGTGTGTGTGTGGGGGGGTAGTTGTACTATTTCACTTTATACTTGTCATCAAAAGTCTGAGCCAGGGCCGGGCGCGGTGGCTCACGCCTGTAATCCTAGCTCTCTAGGAGGCCGAGGTGGGCGGATCGTTTGAGCTCAGGAGTTCGAGACCAGCCTGAGCAAGAGCGAGACCCCATCTCTACTATAAATAGAAAGAAATTAATTGGCCAACTAATATATATAGAAAAAATTAGCCGGGCATGGTGGCACATGCCTGTAGTCCCAGCTACTTGGGAGGCTGAGGCAGCAGGATTGCTTGAGCCCAGGAGTCTGAGGTTGCTGTGAGCTAGGCTGACGCCACGGCACTCACTCTAGCCTGGGCAATAAAGTGAGACTCTGTCTCAAAAAAAAAAAAAAAAAAGTCTGAGCCATACCCAAGGCACCAGTTGCGTATTGTGCTCCATTCCAGTCCAAATCCAAACCCATTGGTGAACAATCTTTATCAAGCCCTGCTGTGTGTCAAGCACTATGCTACCTGCGGGGGCAGGATGGTGACTAAGACACCCAGACCCAGTTCGCACAGAGCAAACAACGGGGCAGGAAGGACAGACCCTGAATACCTAATCACAAATAATTAAATAATAGCAAGTCTGCAGAGGGCAACGAAGGATGTTATATCCTTGTTTTGTACTTATTGTTAATGTAACAACAATCTGCTTCACTGTGGTGGGTGGCTCCTCAGGGAAAAAAATACATGGCTCTGATATGGTGACAATGGAACCAGGTCCCCTTGGAGATGTACTATGTGCTACCACTGCTCCCCCTACATTAGCATCACGAAGAACAACCACAGCTCATCACAGGACCCCACATTCTTTTTTTTTTTTTTTTTTTTTGAGACAGAGTCTCACTTTGTTGCCCAGGCTAGAGTGAGTGCCGTGGCATCAGCCTAGCTCACAGCAACCTCAAACTCCTGGGCTCAAGCGATCCTGCTGCCTCAGCCTCCCAAGTAGCTGGGACTACAGGCATGCGCCACCATGCCCGGCTAATTTTTTCTATATATATTAGTTGGCCAATTAATTTCTTTCTATTTATAGTAGAGATGGGGTCTCGCTCTTGCTCAGGCTGGTCTCGAACTCCTGAGCTCAAACGATCCGCCCACCTCGGCCTCCCAGAGAGCTAGGATTACAGGCGTGAGCCACCGCGCCCGGCCAGGACCCCACATTCTTTAACTCCCATTTGCCCTTGAATGCAGAGCTCAAGAGCCACCACTTCCAGGAAGCCTTTCCCAACATTCTATCCCATCCTGTCCGTTGTCACCGCGACGGTGACCATGACTCACCAGGCATATTTCTATAGAGCTCATATTATATCGTTTCGCAATTATATGCTTTTTTCTTTGCCTGTTCTCTGGCAGAATATGATTTGTTTGAAGCCTGGACCCATCTTTTCCTTGCCTTTGAATCTCTAGGATCTAACACTATACCAGTACTTAATAAATGTTTGTCAAATTAGTGAATTTCACATGTTTTTGCTCTGGCTTTTAAAAAAAATGATTAATATATAATTATATATTTAAAGTATATAATTTGCTAAATGCTGACATGGGTATATCAACAAAACCATCATCACAATCAAAATAGTGAACATGTCCATCAGCCCTAAAAGTTTTGTCATCCCTTCCTCCTGCCCCTACCCACCCTCCACACTCCATCCCCAAGTAACCACTGATCTCTTTTCTGTCACCATAGATTAGTTTGCATTTTCTAGAATTTTATATACATGGAATCATAAAGTCTATACTCTTTTCAAACATAAAGATATAATTCATACAATATAAAATGTGTCCATTTAAAGCATACATTTCAATCATTTTTAGTATATTTACAGAGTAATGCAACCATTGCCACAATCTAACTTTAGAATATTTTCATACCCCCAAAAAGAAACCCTATACCCATTACCAGTCATTCTCCATTTCCCCCCAACCCTCTATACCTAGGCAACTGCTAATCTACTTTCTGTCTCTATAGATCTGCACATAAATTAAAATCATACAATATGTGGTCTTCTGTGACTTGCTTCTTTCACTTAATGTTTTCAAGGTTCATCTACATTGTAACATCTATCAGTACTTTATTCCTTTTTATTAATGAATAAGACTCCATTGTATGGATATTCCATATTTCAGTTGTCCATTCAACAGTTCGTGGGCATTTAAGTTGTTTCTGCTTTTGGGCTATTGTGAATAATGCTACTACATAAACATTCATGTACATTCACTTTTTGTGGGAACATATTTTTGATTATTTTCAATATATACCTAGGACAGAAACAACTGGGTCATATGGTAACTATGGTTAACATGTTTGGGAAACTGCCAAACTGTTTTCCAAAGCATCTGTACCATTTTGGACTACTCAGAGTCCCCAGAGAAGACTCAGTCTACTGTCTGGAGAATACTGGCAACATTCGGTTATTAAGGGGGAGAGGGAAAGGTTGAAGACCTCAACATTGAGTGTATAAACTTTCCCTTAATCCCTGTTTTTTTATCTAGTACCTCTGACTTCCACTGTGCTCTGTTGTCCTGAGTCCAGAGACTTCCCTCTCAAGAATAAACTAGGCTTTGGGAGTGGGGGAGGGGCAGCGACACATCTGCATAGAATGAGAAGACAGCTGGGTGTCTAAATGCTTCTTAAACAAATTTTCAACCAGCTCTCCTTTTCTTAGCCCCAACTTCACCCACCCTCACAGAGGTACTTATTGCCACTAACACTTGCGTCTTTGGGGGCTCTGGTGCAAACCAAATTCTTTTTCAGTTTTCCCCTCTGTCCCCGTGGGGTTCAGCTTTACAGGGTCTATCAAGTCCATCGTGGCTTTCTGGCTTTCAGCTTTTTGTTACTGTTGTCTCTCCTCTCATTCTTTTCGTCTTTATGGATTTATGCTCTTAATAAAACTTTCTCTTTGCTGTTGCTTTCATGGGCTTTCAGGAGCGATGGGATGTAAACGTGTGCGCTCCGCTGGCCATGTTAACAGCAGCAATGTTAATGGCTTGAAAAGGCTTTAAGATTTGTCAGCTGAGGCCCACGTGAAAATGAAAAACTCCGTATCTCCAAAGTCGAGTGCTCAGAGAAAACCAGTAATGATAAATAACAACACTACTCAAGGCAGATATTATCACTATTTTAGCAGATAAGGAAAGCAAGTCCAAGATCAGAGAAACTGTGCGGGGAGGCCAGACTCAGGACTTGTCGGAACCCAACGCCACTCTCTATCCACTAACTCATCCATCCTCAAGCTTCGGTATGGATCAGAATCACAGGGAGGCCTTTAAAACAGCTTTTGGGCCTTGTCTGTAGAGTTTCTGACTCAGTGGGTCTTGGGTGGGTATATTTCTAACAAGTTCCTGAGTGATACTGTTCCTGGTTGGAACTTAGAGAAGCACAGTACTGTGACTATCTGCTATTGCAATGCCTAGTTTTATTTCAGAATATGTTGTTAAACGGTATGGACATAAACGTTGATTTTAACTCATTCTTCATCGTCAGGTCTGGCTGAATTTTTCACCGATTACTTTTTCCAGAATAGAGATAGACAGATCAAAAAGAAACAGTGGCTTATCTAATAAAAGCCAGTCTTTTCTAAATATAGACAGTGGCAATTCTCTCTCTCTCATCTCCTCTCCCATCCTTCAACTCTACTCCCACCTTGGCTACCCTGCCATCCCTTGGTCTCACAGGTATCAAGAGAAGAACTGTGGAAATAGAAGTCCTTTCCAAGCCTTGCTTTTGAACCAGATAGTGCAATAGCTATTAATATTAAGATTACATTTTATTGCTGCTTATTTTGAGTAGACTCAATTCCACGGTTTCGCAAAAAAATAAAAAAGACTCTTGTTATATGAATTTCCCTTAAAATAAAATCTCCAGTCTTATGATCCTTGATTCCCCATAGTCGGCCATCTGATTAGGAGGAACTGCTCATTAAATCAGGGAGCCACACGGGTGGCCGTGCGGGGGACAGGCCGGGGGTGGGGGTCATTAACACACACAACATTGGCACTGAGAGCTCAGAGTGGTCCAGACACTCTCTCACTTCCAAGTCATTAATGAAATAGAGCAAATAGAGTCTAAAAAGACAAAGAAAGAGTCCAGAAGTCGAATTTTCTGTTTTCTATGTTAAGGGCAGCCCAGCAAATCCATACCAATGAATCCTGTGACTTCTACACCCACAATATTATCTCTTGATAACGAAAGAAAGGAGTCTTCAGAGTTATACCCTCCTTGGTTCAAATTCCAGCTCAGGTGCTTAGAACTATGTGGCCTGAAGTAAAAATTCATTTTCCCTCTGTTCCTGTCAGTCTAACAAAAAAAAAAAAAAGAAAGAAAATACCTACTCACTTCCCTGGGTCCCTGAATACAGAGGAAGATGCCGCAGAATTAAACGAGACACTATGTGCAAGTTCCCGGACTGCGGAGCTGGTACATACAGACCCCCGGTGTTCTTTTCTCTTCCAGTTAATTGTCCTGGAGTCAACTGTCAAGACAGTTGACACACATTAGATGGCATGTCATTAAGACAGTAACCTGGGACAGTAGCCTGAATGAAGACTGTTTTTTAATTACATAGGCAGACTCAAAATTTATCATTACAGGACAATACTGGGGTCCAAAAGAGAGAGACGTTTTAAATCACACTCACCATGCATACAGGCCTTCAACACAAGCACTAAAATGCATGAATGCTAAGAACTTTGACATATCAGCTGAAATATCAACTATATGTTCAGCGATTTCGAATGAAAGTATTCATGGATGAGGAAGGGCTGAAGAGTAATTATAGACCTGGGGGGAGAAGGGGAGGGAGAGGAAATAAGGCCTGGGAACCAGACTTAGTCCTTATTCCATTGCATCTGGCCCACATAACAGCAACACGTCTAATTTTGTTAAAGTGGTATTTTTGGTCTTTGCTGTTGTTATTGCTTTTGCTTATTCTAATGTGATAATGATGGAGTGGGTGTGAGGATAATGTTTATATTGGCATGGTAACTGACAACTAACTTTTAAATTCTTATTTCCTATGACTTGAAAGCCATAGCTATGAAGCTCACTGTCTGGGCAGAAATGGGTAGCAACAGTAAAGAGGGAAAAGAAGTAACTATTCATGGCCGCGCTAGTAGAGCAATCTGGTATGAGAGGGAGATGCACAGAGAATGCCAAGTCTGGGCTTTGGAGACAAAAAAGCTGCCATGTGGAATCCTCATTCCACTATCCACCTACAGATAATCGTTCACCCTTTCTAAATTCTTCGTACATAATAGAGTTGATAATTACCTTATGGTTTTATTTTTTAATAAGTCAGATAATGTATATAAAATGCTTATCATAGTACCAGGTATATAATATATGCTCAATAAATAATAATTAATAGCAGGATGGTTAAAGACTAAAGATAGGCCGTGCGCGGTGGCTCAAGCCTGTAATCCTAGCTCTCTGGGAGGCCGAGGTGGGCGGATCGTTTGAGCTCAGGAGTTTGAGAACAGCCTGAGCAAGAGCGAGACCCCATCTCTACTATAAATAGAGAGAAATTAATTGGCCAACTAAAATATATATATAGAAAAAAATTAGCCGGGCATGGCAGCACATGCCTGTAGTCCCAGCTACTTGGGAGGCTGAGGCAGCAGGATTGCTTGAGCCCAGGAGTTTGAGGTTGCTGTGAGCTAAGCTGACGCCACGGCACTCACTCTAGCCTGGGCAATAAAGTGAAACTCTGTCTCAAAAAAAAAAAAAAAAAAGACTAAAGATAAACAATTTTCTCTAAAGTTAATAATTTCCTGAAAATGTTACCTTGCTAACTTAATAATCAGATGTCTTAATTCAACAAACACTAACTAAACATCCAGGTGGGTCACATGCTGTGCCAGGAAGCAGCATGGTGTGGTGAAAATGACACAGGATCTGAAAAGAAAAGAGCCCTGGGCTTGCGTCAGAGCCTCAGTTTACTTATTTATGAAAGGGGAGGGATAACCCTCAAGTCTCAGGGTTATCTGGGAAGTTATCTGGGAAGAATTTGCTGGAAGATTCAATGAATTAACATGGCAAATGCCAAACACAACGTTGGCATGGAATAGGTCCACAATGAATCTTAATTTTCTTTCCTGAACTACCCAGTGTTAATATCTTTCAATCAATCATCCCTGGACTCTGGTCTCCTCAGGTCTTGGCTTTGAGTGATTAAACCCTACTGTGATATGTTAGCTTGTGCTTTCCTTAAATAGAAGACTTTCTAGACTGCAGAAATCATGGTGGAGTCATTTCAGGGGCATCTTCCTCTGTATTCAGTGGCTGCTCAATAAATGCTGTTGACAAACCATTGAAAAGAGGTGAGTTTGCTCTGGTTCAATTATCCAAAGTCTTCTCAAACTGCAGTCTTGGAGCAGCAGCATCATGTTACCTGGGCATTTGGCAGAAATGCCAAGGATAGTCAGAGGGAAAAAAAAAAAATACTTGGCTACACTGAGAACGCATAAAGAGGTTCTGAAGGTGCTAACCTTACTCCATGGGACAGAACGATGCTAACGAAGCCAGGGGAGAATGAGACAGGGATCCCACAGGTCAGCAACACCTTGATGCACAGCACACTCTCATGGAAGTGACTCCATTCAGCTCTGAATTTCCTGCCAGCACCATCCCTTCATTTCTCTTCAATCTGAACAGCCACTGCCATGAGCACAGAAAGGAGCCCCCCAAAACAGAGAATATAAAACACACGCATTCCCCATTTTGTAACAAGAAAAGCCTGAAAATTCTCATTTAATAACCTGCTAAGAATAGCACAGATTCCTATACCACATTCAAACTTGGCCGTGTTGGCGAATGTCACTTAACAAGCACGATTCTTACAGGGGAGACGGAAGGTTATTTTCAGCTACTTCTCATCTGCGAATAAAACAACAGCTCCTGCTCCACGGCAACCCATTAACAACGCAGTCTGTGCCACCTCATTTCAACCAGTGTTTTAATAGCACCGCAGATAAAAGCACTGCAATTTCCACAGGCAATTACTTCTGCAAATGAATCAAGAAGGTCAGACACAGGTTGAAAAGGTCTTCAAATAATTTGCTACTTTTACTTATTTTGAGCTTGCTGAGTTCCTGATAGCAAAGAGGAGACCACTTAGTTCCCACTGGGTGGGTATGCAAACTCAGGTCTTGCTTTACTTCATAATGAGAGCCCTAAGTTTTTATTTCCCCAACATGAGTCATCAAAAGGAATCTAATAAACCCATTTAAAATAACACATAATTTGTAGAGCCATTTAAACAAGCATTTTAACCTTAATTAGTTTCATTTTCCAACAGTAGTTGCATCTACTCTTAAAGTTATGAGCTTTCGCAAAACTCGAACTTTTTCTTCTACACCTGAAAACACAAATAAAAGTGAAAAACTTTTCAGAAGCCACTACTATCACTCTGATGAACTACACTGGAACATCATAATAATTGGACAGAGTGGCTTTTAAAGAACTATCTCTTCCAGTAATAATAATAGAAATTAAAATCACTTTGGCAATTGTTGACAACTCTAATCTCAGTACCTCTAGGATTTGATTTTCCTCACTAAAAAACCATCAGTCTCAAAGGCAGAATTGGAATCATTTAGTTGCTAAGTGATGCTGTAGGTCATAGTGTCTCTCTCCACATTATCTCTAAAATAATAATTACCCAGAATGATAGATCCCCCAGCTTTCTACCACACAGGATGTCAAGAAGTAGAGAATTATAAACCTATCATATCTGACAAAGCTATTCTTGCAGCCAGAGCCAGTGGTCCTAATCCTGACTCTTGCTGAATAGCTATAGGTCAAGTAACTTCATCCTTTGGGCATAGGAAGCCCAAGTGTGTGTTCAATGAATGAATAAATGAGTAATAGTAACAACTGATGCTTATATAGCTCTTATCATGGGTGAGTCATTGTGACCACTTTACATACATAATTTATCTTAATGGCAGATATTATCATGGTCCTCATCTTACTGATAAAGAATCTGAATCAAGGATGTGTAAGTGACTTCCCCAAAGTCACACAGCCAGTAAGTAGCAGATGGAGGACTCACACACAAGCAGGCTGGCTTGGAAACTAGTAACCACTGCATCAAATTTCTAAACACCAAACGCACATGTCAGCTAGGTACCAATACTGTGCCAATGCTTCACATATACTGACTCATTTAAATCTCTTATCAGGTCTATGAGGCAGGGAATATCATTAGCCTCATTTGCAAATGGGGCACAGAGAGGTTAAGTAACTAGGCCAAGGTCACACAGCTAGTAAGCCTATACAGAGCCAGATTCAAACCCTTGGATACAAAATCCACGCCCTGATCTTTTACACCAGCCTTCTCAGCCTCAGTCCCACTGGCATTTGGGGCCAAATAATCCTTTGTTGTGGGGTGCTATCTTGTACATCACAGCATATGCAGCAGCAGTCCTGGCTTCCACGCACTAGATGCAAGCAGCACATCCCAGCTGTGAGATGAAAAATGTCTCCAGACACTGCCATATATGTCCCCATTGAGAGCCACTGCCCTATACTCTGCTGCTACCTGCTGAATGAGGGCGTCAGACAGGAAGCAGAACTCTTTGGGATCTAAAGTCCCTTTAAGCTTTAATATATGATCATGATTATTGAATTAGAAAGAAAAAATGAAATGGATGATATTATACCAGGTCTATGCATGATGATAAAAAACTTGGCCTTTCTCATCTTCCTGGAGACAGAAAGACAATTTCCAGGCTAAACAGTGATATGCGTAACTGACTTTGAGGACTTCTTATAAGCCCAGATGTCCGTCTTCCACAAAGATTTTGACCAGGTAGGAAATAATTCTCTTGCCATTATCCACCCCATGAGTCTCTGTTATTTCCCTTCTACCAAATCTGACATGTCATCGCCCTCAGAGCTTTGGAGTCACACTAACTATCCTAGCTCTGTTTCTTACTTCCTATGTGACCTTGGGCAGAACACTTGGCTTCTCTGAGCTCCATTTTCTTCATCTATAAAAATGGGATAATGCCATCTGCCTCACAGTAGGATTTTGGTAAGGATTAAGTGTGATGATATAAAGTGTCCCAATACATGTCAGTTGTTTGCCATATTATTATTATGCAAGATCTAAGCTCAAAACATAACTCTCTTCCAGAAGCCTCCAGAACCATCACATCTGGCTTCCCCACTCTGTTCCCCAGCATAGCTCATACATAGAAATCAACAGTACCCAGATGGGCCCCACCTACCTGGAAGTACTGCAGTCATGATTCTCAAACAAGAGGCATATTAGAATCACCAGAACTTTTTGAAATTTACATTTTCCAGCTAGGCATGATGGTTCACACCTGTCATCCCAGCACATTAGGAGGCTGAGGCAGAAGGATTGCTTGAGGCCAGGAGTTCAAGAGCAGACTGGGAGATACAGCAAGACCCCCATCTCTCTAAAACATAGAGAAATAAACCAGGTGTGGTGGCAGGTGCCTGTAGTCTCAGCTACTTGGGGGATTGCTTGAGTCCAGCCCAGGAATTTGAGGCTGCAGTGAGCTATGATGACACCACTGCACTCTAGCCGGGCAACGGAATGAGAACCTATCTCAAAAAAAAAAAAAAAAAATTTACATTTTCCTAAATTTACCTACACTCAGGGGTGGAGTGAGAAAAGAGTGAGCAAGTAAATTTTTAAAACTTCCCATAATACTTATAGGCACCATTACCTCATCCCCATCTGTGAACCTCTAATTTAATCTGCAAGTAACCACTGGATGCCTTATTTTGAAAAAGTCTGGTTATGTTCAACTATTTTAAAAACGTTTAAGGAAAAGAGTGCAGTGTCTTTATAAAATGGATTATAAAACCATAGGCTCAGCCAAAGAAGTGTTTAAGGCTAATTGGGTAATGATTTAAAAAATAAAAGAGGGAGAGTTAATTGAAAAAATTAGTAACTAAGTTGATGAAGGAAAAAATTTTTCCTAGTTGGGAGGAAATAATCATAGGCTTAGATTCAGATTTTACAGAGTCTAGGAAAATATCGTGGTTTTTATTTTTCCCCATCTTACTTGGAAGAAGAAAGGTAAAGGAACAATGTATATTTCTTTGCAGTCCTGGAAAAAGAACAAAAAACCCCAAAAGGAACAATGTATAGAGAGAGGTAATTTTCAGCCTTGAAATTAGGAAAGTTATTATTTTTCAGGGAGAGAGTTGGTTTAGGAGGGCTGGCCGAGTGTGAGGAGGAGGGAGGGAGCTTCGCACAGGGCTGTGCGACCTTTGCGTGTCTGCCATGACACCTTGGACAGGCTTCCCGCCCTGAATCACTGGGCTGCCAGGTGATCAAGGTTACCCTGAGAGTAGAGAGAAAAATGGAAACCAAGCTGAGCAGTGACTGATATGTTTAGAAAAACAAAATACCCCAAATAAGCACCACGTGTACTCACCAAATTGGTTTCACTGATCAGCACCTAAGTGCACATATAGGAATAATATTTATGTGACGTAGGGCAGATGCGAGGGGGGGAGGGGATGGGTATATACAACATAATGAGTGTGATGTGCACCCATCTGGGGGATGGACACGCTTGAAGCTCTGACTTGAGAGGGAAAGAGGGGCAAGGGCAATATACGCAACCTTAACATTTGTACCCTCATAATATGCTGAAATAAAAAAAAAATACCCAACATTTCAACTTGTATTTAGCTGTTTGATGGGGTATTTACACACCTTTCATAAATTTGTCAAAAAACATAATAATCAGAAATCACTGAATTCTACTCTTCTGTTGATAATATTGCTTGTTGTTTTTAATAATTCCTCTAGGTTTTCCATTCGGTTAAGCACAACGCTACTGTAGAACAGTTGACTCTGTGTAGCTACCGGGACTGTAAGAACAATGCTTGGGAAAAAAAATTATCAGCCCAGTCTAGGTCATAAAAAGGCATTTTGGCTTCCATATTGTTCTTTGGATAGGGGGAAGCCAGCAGCCGGGCAATGAAGTTACTCATGTACCCAAGGAGATGCCTGTCATATGAGGGAGCCACCTTGGCAGTGGCTCCTCCGGCCCCAGTCATGCCTTCAGGTGACAGAACACCAGTACACTAATGTTTTTAAATTCTCTATAGACAATCCACACGTGTAGACCATTTCCACTCCATCCCTCCCTTGAGACGTCCCTATTTCCCTCTGGTTTCTGGTTATAAGAACTGGTGTGAGGGGTTCAGAATAAAATAGGATTTTCTGAGTCCCATTTGGCAATCGGTTGTTTAATCAGCGGCAGTGCACTGTAGCTAGAAAAAATTGCATATCATGGGCCCTCTTTGCAACTAGAAAGTGCACAACTATTTAATCTGAAATGGGGTAGGCTTTTTGGACAATCATGTTGGTCCAACAGATCAACCCCAGCTCTTCACGTATTCATTTATTCCACAAACATTTGCAAACATCTCCCTTGGGCTAGGCATGGCACTTCTCTCCAACAAGACCTGGTCCCATACGAACACACAGACAGATGTGGTGTGGTCAGGGTGCTGTAAAGCAGCACCCAGTCTAGACTGGGGGTGGGCAGGGCACGCAGCACACCCAGCGAAGAGTTTTGAAAGGTAAATGGGAATCAGGGGTATGGTGGGGAATGGGGAAGGAAAACTCCCAAGCAAGGGCAACTGGCTCAGAATGCTGGGGTGCGGGATATGGAAAAGGAGTAGTGAGAAATGAGGCTGGAGAGGTGGGCAGGGGCCAGATGTAAGGCTTTATGCCAGGCTAAGTCACTCGGATTTGCGCTTAATCAAGATTTGTCCACCAAACCACTGGCGTGTGCTATGGACCCATAGACATTTTCGGAGGTTCATTAAATATAATAAGAGTGCAGCGACTGGCCTTTGCTGAAGAATTTACACATACTCAGTTATTTCCACCATTTAACTCTCTCATTGTTAAATCCAAGCAGAGTAATGAAATCACTGTGGAGAGTCAGCCAATCAGTCAAAGAACATGGATTGAACGTCCAACTTCCTCACTGATCAGGCTCTCCTTTGATGTTTCTTACCAGTCTGTCACTCATGCTAAACATCGTGTGTCATTTCTACGCCTCCCTTTCCTCACCCTTCTCAACTCAGTTACCTGAAAACTCTACTTCTGATACATCTCTGGATTCCATTTCCTCTGTTCCATTCCTGCTGCTCCTTCTAGAGTTCAGGACCATTCCCTCTCAAAGATCTTCATTTCAATTTTACCCTCTCCTCAGCCTCTCCCCAACCAGCTCTAATCCTGCCTCTCCTCTGCAGCAGCCATCCTTCCAAAACACTCTTCTGATCATTTCATTCCTGGCTCCAAACTTCAGAGGTTCCTCACTGAACTAAGCTTCAAGTCTATCCCCCTAAGCATGGTGCCCAAATACCTGGATCCAACTTGCCTTTGCACACATGTCTGCAACTACTTGCTCTCACGCGAGCTGTGCTTCAGACAACCCTGAAGTCTGCCCTTTCTTGCACTCAGGATTGGCTTCATGGGCAGGTGACCTGTGCAGTTACCTGGGCCCCTACCCTTAGAGGGTCCGACACTTGGTAGAGGGCTCTACCGTTGCCATCTTGAAATTCTTAATAATTTTCAAACAAGGGCCCTCATATTTTCATTTTCCACTGGGTCCCACAAATTATTAATCTGTTGCCAGTTCTGCCTGCTTTCCATAGCCTGTCAGCACCCACGTTGTTTTCTTCACATAAAAATCTTTATCTGCCCATTCCCGTCTGTGGGAACTGGATCCCTCTCTGTTTCAAGACCTAGCTCATATCTTTGCAAGTCTCCCCAAGCCTGACACAGGCTCTCCTCCGGGTCCCCAAGGCACCTTGCTTTTACTTCTGTTTTAACATTTGTCATGCAATCCTCGAAATACAGTTATGTGCAAGCATACCTCATTCCCCCTACTGAAGGAAAAGCAAGCTTCTCCAGGATGGGGGTGGGAGGATATCCTTTCACTTCCATTGCTTGTCACTGCCTGGCACAGAGCAGACTTCTCAATACATTACTGATGAACTGAATTTCGCTCCCTGTATAACCAAGTGACTTTTTGGCCACCTGCGACACCTCTCTGCATGAGTGGCTCCCGGCCCAGCTCCAGTTCACCTGACTCTGCCCATGGTAACTTTTGGTCACCTCGGAAACTCTGGTAATGTGCAAATGGGTACCAGGCAGCCAGTAACTTCAGGGGAGTGAAATGACCCTGTGAATGGTAACGCACCAGAGTGAAAAGAAGAAAAACATCAACCCGAATTTGAAAGTCAATAGGTCAATGAAATTTTCCACCAAAGAGAACTGATTTCAGTGGTGTAGAAAACTGCTCCTAAAGCAAGCAGTGCACTGGGAGGCCCGAGAGCCCTCCTGAGGTTGAAGACTCACAAACGTAGCCCAAGGAACTCGGCTGTGACTGTTCTCCCCTCAGGCCTGTATTGCATCAAGAAAAGTCCAGACTACAACACACACTCCCCTTCCCGTGTTTTCCTTACAGCACATCCTAATCCATTTGGGATCCTCCTCGCTTAAAACCCTCCAGTATACTCTCTTATTGGTGAACAAAGTCAAGATGCCTTAGTACAAAATAGCAAACATTTATTGAGTGCTTCCTTTGTGTCAAGCACTATGCCAAGTATTTTAGAGATTATTTCATTAAATCCTCACAGCAACCCTCTACAACAGGTGCAGTGATTATCATCCCTCTTTTAAGTATTTGGAAACTGAGATAGAGAGGTTAAGTAACTTCCCCCAAATCACACAGCACCCAAGTGGAAAAGCCAAGATTTCAACGCTGGCAGTCCGAGACCTAAGCACTCTCTCACTGCACTTGCCCTTGGCTACCCAACCAGCCTCACCTTTCATGCCATCCCCTCTCCTGCCCTTTACTTAGGCCCATCTGACCTGCACGCAGGGCTCTGAAGGTGCTCAGTTCTCTTGCTCAGCTTCTGAGCCTTTGTTCCCATCATCTCCATTATCCCAGTAAATGTGACCCCTTTTACATCTCGGTCTCAAATTCATTGGTCTCAGGACTCCTTTCCACTTTGAAAAGATTGAGAACCACAAAGAGCTTTTGTTCATGTGGATTATATCTATCAATATTTATAATATTAGAAGTGAAACCTGAGAAAACTTTAAAATATTTATTCGCTTGAAAAGAATACACTCATTGCACATTAACATAGATTACATATTTTACAAAAATAATAATATTGCCCAAAATAGAAAATAATTAGTAAGAGGAGTGTTGCTGCTTTATATTTTGCCAAATCTTTTTAATGTCTGGCTTAATAGATGACATCTACATTCTTATACCTGCTTCTACACTCAATATGATGTACTATGTTGTTTGAGTGGAAGTATATGGAGAAAATCTAACCTTTTTACACAGATAGGTAGTTGGAAAAGGGAAGGATATTTTAATAGCCTTTTTAGGCAACTAAGGACATTCTTCTTTGGTACTATCCTAAAATTTAACAAGTGGTACTCTCTTACAGTTCAATTGCAGTGTGGAACCCGAAACTGTATCAATGAACTTTTCCTGCTCTGTTACATTAACCGGTTGATCTCTCTCACACAAGGAATGGCTCTTTTACCCAGCATGATTTTGTAACATCATATACTGATCATTTGTAATTAATATGAGTTCATTGACTTTTAAAGATCTTCCAAAAATCAACATATTTCATTAAACAATATTAAAAAATTGCATTCATTAAAAATCACCAATCTTATCAAAAGCTTTTTGTTTCTTTTTAAAAAATTTTTTTAGAGATAGGGTCTCACTCTGCCCAGGCTGGAGTGCAGTGCTGTGATCCTAGCTCACTAGTTTCGAACTCCTGAGCTCAAGTGATCTTCCTGCCTCAGTTTCCTAAGTAGCTGGGACTTCAGGCACACGTCACCACACCCAGGTTATTTATTTTTTACTTATTTTTGTATAGATGGGGTCTCACTATGTTGCCCAAGCTAGCCTTGAAATGATCCTCCCACCTTGGCCTTCCAACTGCTGGGATCACAGGTATGTGCCACAGCGCCTGGCCAAAAAGTCTTTATATTGGAAACTGTTGAACTCGCAGTGATACATACCAATTTTTCATAATTCTAATTTTTGCTTGAAAGCTTTAATTTTATCATTGGCAAACAAACACTCTCAGTTGTTTTCCTTGAAGTGATGGGCTCATCTCGTTCATTTTCAAGAAAATGTTCTGCCAAATACCCAAATCTGGATAATCATAGTTTGTCAGTCATTCTTTCAAGTAAAAATGGTGTTCCATGAGAACAGCAGATACTTAAGCTTGGAATTCAACTGCTTTTCCTTAAAACAGCCATAGCGGGCTGGGCAGAGTGGTTCATGCCTGTAATCCTAGACTGAGGCGGGAAGATCGCTTGAGCTCAGGAG
>VSMD01094863.1:0-16242 GCA_008750895.1 Mirza zaza | reverse complement strand
GCGCTAAGACGGGGCGCGGGCGCGGCAGGCTGCGGAGCTGCTCCAGGGGGCGGCCGGGCCCGCGAGCCGGTGGCTGAGTCCCTGCGCGGTGCTCTCGGCGTCGCGGAGCCAGAGAGCCCGGACCCTTGGCCGCCGGAGGCCGCGCGACTGGAGGCTGCAGCGGCAGGCAGAGCGCTTCCCGGAAACCCGGCTTTCCCCTCACGTGGGGCGGGGCAACCGGCTCTACTCAAAGTCCGCTGATTTGAGTGTTAATCTCCTCTAAAATACAGCTTCACAGCGACGCGCGGACGCGCGTCTGACCTAACCCCCGGGCGCCACGCTGACGTGCGCGCCGCGCTGACGGGAGGGCCGCGCTGACGTGAGCGCCACGCTGACGGGAGCCCCGCGCTGACGGAAGCCCCGCGCTGACGGGCGCCCCGCGCTGACGGGAGCGCCGCGCCGACGGGAGGGCCGCGCTGACGTGAGCGCCACGCTGACGGGAGCCCCGCGCCGACGGGAGCCCCGCGCCGACGGGAGCCCCGCGCCGACGGGAGCCCCGCGCCGACGGGAGCGCCGCGCCGACGGGAGCCCCGCGCCGACGGGCGCCCCGCGCCGACGGGCGCGCCGCGCCGACGTGAGCGCCGCGCCGACGGGAGCCCCGCGCCGACGGGAGCCCCGCGCCGACGGGAGCGCCGCGCCGACGGGAGCCCCGCGCCGACGGGAGCCCCGCGCCGACGTGAGCGCCGCGCCGACGGGAGCCCCGCGCCGACTGGAGGGCCGCGCCGACGGGCGCCCCGCGCCGACGGGAGCCCCCGCCACACACAATGCGCGTCTCCTATGCCACGGCCCCGCCGCCGTCCGGCCCCTGCCCTGCCTCCGCCTGCCGCGTGGGATCGGCGGGACCTTGCTGGGGTGACCCGTCCTGTCCGCACCTGTCCAAAGCCTCCGCTGACTCCCTTTCAGGCTCAGCCCCCACGGCCCTCAGGACCTGCGTGACCGTCCTCACGCGGGCCGACCGCGCCTCCTTCCGGCCGCACGCGTGAGGCTGCCTCTCCCGCCGCGCCAAGCCTGCGCGAGCCCGTCCCGGCCGGCGGGCTCCTTCGCCCGGTCTGCCCAAATCCGGCCCAGCGCCCACCCCTGGAGTCGCGGGGTTCTGGCGTGTCCCCCCGAGCCCAGGGCCGCCCGCCCCCGCCGCGGCCGTCCTCGGCCCCACCCGGTGACCCGTGAGCCACGCGTCACGTCACCTCGCGTTCGGCTCGTTCCTTCTTCGTCTCTGTGCCAGCGCACGAGGCGCCCCTGCTGTTTGCCACCCTAGTCCCGGCAAGGAGGTGACACTATGAGGCGCGTAGTAGGTGCCCCACAAACACGTGCCGACGGCGAAGGAGCCAACCCTGCAGAGATGTCGTAAGGCCGCCACCACTGGGAGTTCTTGTGTCCGTGGACGGGCGCGGCCCAAGGACGTTTCCCACTGTATCCCCGCCGCAGTGAGCAGCAGCCCAAGAAGATGTGGGTGGAAGAAACAGGGTGGCTTCAAAATGACTGGATTTGGGGGAAATGGGATAGCCCCGATCCTCTTCACATAAAACACGTGTGAGATTGCCTTGGCTTCCGTGGGGCTGCCATAGCAAAGCGCCACACACTAGGTGGCTTGAATCAACATTCTGGAGGGGAGAAGTTCAAGGTCAAGGTGCCCACAGGGACTTGGTCCCTGCAAGAGCTCCAGGGGAGGATCCTCCCCGGAAGCTGGGCGCCAGCTTGCGGATGCATTGCACCCTGGTCTGCCTCCCTCCTCCATGGCCGTCTCTGTGTCTCCTCTGATTCTCTGTGCCCCAAACTCCCTGTCCTCTCTGTCACAAGGACACTCATCCAGGGGAACCTCATCTTTCCATGAGCACGTCTGCAGAGATCCAGCAGCCAGACCTCATTCCGCTGCACTTTGCTTTGTTGTGCTGAACGGATTCCGGGTTTTTAAGCATTGATTGTTTTGGGCAACCCTTCCTCGAGCAAGTCTACCAGTGCCATTTTTCCAACAGCATGTGCTCACTCGGTGTCTTTGTGTCACATTTTGGTAACCATGGCAATATTTGAAATGTTTTCATTATAACTGTATCTCTTCTGGGACCTGTGGTCAGTGATCTTTGATGTCACTATCGTGATTGTGTTAAGTGCCATGAACTGCTCCCACAAAAGATGTTGAATTTAGCACACGTCATGTGTGTTCTGACTGCTCCACCGTCCAACCGTTCCCTCTCCCTTTTCTGGGGCCTCCCTGTGCCCTGAGCTCATTGCTGATGGGGAGAAAGTTTAGAGTGGTCTGGACAGAAGATCAAACCAGCCACCACATTCTCTTAAGTCAAAACCTAATCCAGAGCAAGGCCCTAAGTACCTTCAATTATGTGAAGGCTGAGAGAGGTGAAGAAGCTGCAGGAGAAAAGTTTGTTGCTAGCAGAGGTTGGTTCGTGAGGTTTATGGCAAGAAGCCGTCTCCATCACATGAAAGTGCAAGGTGCAGCAGCAAGTATTCCAGAAGATCCAGCTGAGATCACTGACAAAGGTGGCTACACTGAACAACAGACTTGTGATGTAGACGGAACAGCCTCATCTTGGAAGAAGACGCCATCTAGGACTGTCATAGCTGGAGAGGAGAAGTCGATGCCTGGCTTGTTAGGGGTTAGTGCAGCCTTGACTTTAAGTTGAAGCCAGTGCTCATTCACCATTCTGAAAATCCTAGGGCCCTAAATCTACTCCGCCTGTGCTCTAGAAATGGAACAGCAAAGCCTGGATGACAGCTCCTCTGTTTACAGCATGGTTTGCTGAATATTTTAAGCCCACTGTTGAGACCTGCTCAGGAACAGAGATTCCTTTTGAATATTCCTGCTTATTGACCACGCACCTGGTCACCCAAGAGCTGTGGTGGAGACATACAAGGAGATTATTGTTTTCATGTCTGCGGACACGGCATCCATCCTGCATCCCACAGATCAAGAGTAATTTTAACTTTCAAATCTTACTATTTGAGAAAGACATTTCATAAGGATAGAGCAGCCATAGACAGTGATTTCTCTGTTGGATCTGGGCAAAGTAAACTGAAAACCTTCTGGAAAGGACTGACCATGCTAGGTGCCATTAAGAACATCTGTTATTCATAGGAGGTCAAAATGCCAACATTCACAGGAGTTTGGAGGAATTAGATTCCAGTCCTCATGGATGACTTACAGAAGTTCAAGCCTTCAGTGGAGGAATTCACTGCAGATGTGGTGGAAACAGCAAGAGAACTAGAACTAGGAGTGGAGCCTGAAGATGTGACTGAATTGCTGCTCTCTCTGGATAAAACCTGAATGGCTGAGCAGTTACTTCTTATGGATGAGCAGAGAAAGTGGTTTCTTGAGATGGAATCTGCCCCTGGTGAAGATGCTGTGAACGCTGTTGAAATGACAACGAAGGATTTGGAATGTTCCATAAACTTAGTTGATAGAGCAGGGCAGGGTTCGAGGGGACTGACACCAATTTTAAAAACAGTCCTACAGCCTCCTGTGCTACAGAGAAATCTTTCGTGAAAGGAAGAGTGTGTCAATGCAGCAAACTTCACGGTCGCCAACCGCCCCTACCTTCGGCACTCCCCGCCCTGGTCAGTCAGCACCAGCAACATGGAAGCAAAACCCTCCGCCAGCAGGAAGATTACGACTCGCTGGAAGCTCAGATAATTGTTAACATTTTTTAGCCACAAAGCATTATTAAATTAAGGTATGCACGTTGGGTCTTTTAAACACAAAGTTATTGCACATTTAATAGACTACAGTATAGTGTAAACATGACTTTTACATACACTGGGAAACCAAAACAGTCTGTGCGACTCGCTTAATTGAGATATTTGCTTTATCGTGGCCGCTGGAACCGAACCCTACAGTATCTCCTAGGTGTGCCTATATTTACCAATAAGGTCACACGCACAGGTCCCAGGGGTTAGAACTTGAACATTTCTTGGGGTGCAGTTTAACCCACAACAAATTCTACTGCCAAAAAAGAGCATTTTCCTGATTCCCAAATAACTGCTGTCATTTGCATTTCTGGAGGAAAGGGGCAGAAGCAGTTTGGACATCAAATGTTACTGTGAAACACTGTCTATACAATGTCCTCATTTAAAATTTTTTTTTTTTGTCCTTGAAGCCAGACACAGACATTCAAGCTACTGTTCCAACGGCTCCTTGGAGGACGGTCAGTGGCTTTCAGAGCCCGGCCGGAGCTGCCCCTGCCCTGGGCCCTGTGGGGGTCCCAGGGGCGTCCTCCTGCCGCCGCCGCTGCTGTGCGCCCGCCCCCTCCTCCCTCTTCTCTCTGCGCCGTACCGGGTATTATTCCATCAATATTTGTGGCACCATATTTCCAGCTGCTAAAAAGGTTAACATCTTTTAGTAGCCGTTTAAGTTCTCGCTGCAGCTTGATAATATACTTAACGGCGGCAAAGCACCCGAACAATTTCCTGCGACATTAGCCGCATTTAAAAGTATAATCTATGCAGCTTTTTCCTGCTCAGCCACATTTCAGAATAATGGGGGAACACGTCTATTTACAATGGAGAAAACAACGCACAGTATTTAACACTCCTCGTGACGCTGTTAATTACTTTAGGTGTGAACCCAGAGAACCAGGCGGGGCCTCGGAATCGGGTCCGGAGGCTGAAAGGCGTCGGCACCCGGGAAACCACCACCAAGTTGTGGATTTTCAAAAGCCGAGGTTTGTGTAATAAGTGGGTGCGGGCACACAAATGTCTCCGAGCATAATTGCCATATACAGAACGGGAAGGCTTAGCCCTTCTAACTAGCGCGTAATGAGCACAGTCTTCCTCCTCGCAGCAGGGCGGGACTGACCGCTGGGCCTGGCGTTCTGTGTCTGGGGCTTTCCTCCCACCCCAAACGAAAATATATAATTCCAGGCCACCCTCCCCATACATCCCAGTCATTATGGCCACGTCAGTTGTTTTCCTCTCCATTTTTCTCACAAAATAAAGCGTCCTTACGGCAGGCTTAAAGCACATGTGAGTGCCCGAGATCTGCCGATGCCTTTCTTTAATATTTTATCATTAAATAGCAAAATAACCTGATATGATCCTAATTTAGTGCCAATTACACCGCATTGATCAATGTGACCTTTTCATACTGGAGCACAAAAATCAATCCTGCTGTACAACAAATGTCAGGGCAGGAGCGCAACATATAATCTGTGACAATCAAAACATTACTTACAAATGAAGTCACCAGTGGCCCGCGTGCCGAGGCAATTTCTGCATGATGGGCACTGTTTGTGTTTGCAGCTCGGGTCGGGGGGCTTTCTGTTGCGGCTCCCCACCGTTGCCCGGCACAGTGGAGGTGTTTCTCTGTCCCGGCGGCGGTGGGTGCGGCCGTCAAGCTGCAGACTTGTGCTAGGGAGACCTGCAGAAACCCCCAAGGCTTGTGCCTGGGGCGGAGACACAAAGGAGTGGCCCCTTACAGATCCGGGCAGCTGTCCTCCAAGGCAGGGTGTTTTCAGGGGACCAGGAATTCGGGGACACAAAATCATGCGATGGCTTTCCCCAGGAAACCTACCAACCCTCCTGAATTTCACTGGAATACACGAATCAACCCTGGTCTAGAGAACACACCCCGAGAGGTGGGATTTCGACGGGCGTCACTTGACTGTCGTTTCATCCCTGGATGTGCACCTGGCTCCACGAGGCACCTGGGTTGGTGTCACTGACGCCCCTCCAAAACGTGTCTTACCCGGCAGTGGCAGTGCTGAGGGGCGGCATGGAGTGGGGAGGGCCGAGGGATGATACCCCACGCCCTGCCCGTCTGCAGGACACGGGGCCCGTCCCTCCGCTCCTCATCCATGAAATGCAGAAAGGTGCTACACGCAGGTGTTAGGACTGCACTAGGGGTTATATGATTTGCTGCCTGGGAAGTGCTTAAAACATACCTGGCCTACCCTGGTGGGCCCCAGCAAATGCTAGCTGTTACCATAGCAATAGAAATCTGGATGGGTAAGCATCCACTGCATCTTTGCATCAGGAAAGGATTTTCAGATTTATAGTCAGCTGCAATAAGGTCATCTGGATTCAACATTACGAGACCTAATGTGTTGGCCGAGGTTTTGTGTATGAACCCACACAAAATATTTAACTACTAGAGTTATGGTCTTCAAGTGTTGTTTTACAAATGAGCCATAAATCTATTTCCAGCTAAAGAGAGACACCCATCCCTAGTTGTGCGAAAGTCGCAAACATGGCCACGATGACCCGCGCACACGGGGTTTCCTAGGCAGCTGGAGTTGGCAGGTGGCTCTCTGGACGGCGGAGCTGGACACGAAAACACAATCTAAGGCCAGACATGTGGGGCAGCCCCTAGCTCTCCACGGCCTTGAGCCTGTCTCTGGCTTAAGGACCCCAAAACTTGGAAGGGCTGCAGGGAGGGGAGCTGGCAGGCAGGGGAAGTCACCGGCTGGGGACTTTGCGGCTACCAGGCAACCATCCTGTGCTGGGGCAAGGGAGCAGCGGCCACGCTCGGCTCACCCAGTCCTGCGAGCGTGGGGACAGGGAGCTCGTCTGAGGCTTCACTGGCGAGTCTAGATCCTGTGGCGAGAACACCACGTGATGCGGGGAATGTGTGTTCTAGGACAAGACGTCCCCACTAGTGCTGTCCACCCCTCTATGCCCAGAGTCCTCTCTGAAGGGCCTTTCCAGGCTTCCTGCCGGGGGCGACCCCCTCCCCCCAACAGCTTCACCGCTGCCCATGCTCCGCGGACGCCATCCCGGTCGGTCATGCGGGTCCCCGGCCAGGGCGCTGCGCGAGCCGTGGTCAGAACCCCGAGACGCCCCGGCCCTGGTGCCCGCCAGGCCTGGCTCGGCTCTCGCAGACCCAGCGTGGGTTCCGGTTTCGTGCAGAGGGGCTGGGTGGGGGAGCAGATTGCAGAGGGGGCTCCTTTATATTTCTGACGTGTTTTCCAATGCAATGCACCGCTGAGCAGCCACACTGTAAACGACATGATTACGTTTTATGCATTTCTGTGTGTTTGATGCATTTACCCAAATGCAGCTGCTGTCGCTCACACTGTTCAGATGTTTAGGATGAGATCAATTGTTTGGGGTAGTTGCCTGTTCCACAGGGAAGCTTCTTTTTCCATTTTTTTAATGCTTTGATACAAATGGCAAACACACAGAAAACATACTGAGAATTTACTCACAAGCTTCAACAAAACCAGTTTTCACTCTTGGAAAATATAGACATCAAAAAAGGTATTCACTGTCAGGAAATCGGTCTTTTTATAAGCTGTTACTTTCTCGTTTTCAATTAAATCCAGCAGTATCCATCCCACTAAGCCTCCCAGCGCCCCCCACCTCCGAGGCGGCCAGCACTTTGGCAATGGCGGGGAGGCCTGTCCCAGGCCACGGGCGTCCCCAGGGTGCCAAGGGAATATTGCATTCGTGGCATATTGCATTTCCTGTTCTGCCATGACTGAAAAAATTCTGAGTTAGAAAAAATACTTCCAATTAAAATTCGTATTTATAGACACGAAAACTTGTGCTCTGCTTACTTCTCCCTCTGCTCTAATCATAATTAACCTTGTGAGAAACTTGCAGATGCAAAGTAAGACTGAATTGTCCAAACGGTCTGTGTGAGACCAGCCACCTGGGCGTGGGAGTCTGGCCTCGTCAGTGAACATCTGAACATAGCACGTGCAACTTATATCACTGATATTTGTGAGATTGGTTATATTTAACACGGCCAGTGCTATTTTCCTGTGTTCGCAGGTACTCCAATGGTGAACGGTTGTGCTCATGATGTAAAAGAATGTGCCAGGAGTAGATCTAATGAATTGTCTGCTTAAAAAGAACTACAGGATGGAACTGCTGCAATTTATAAGGAAACTTCTTATTGTTTTTTAAAGCAATAATGCAGAGGTAATTTTAGAAGAAATGAGGTAGGATTAAGGAGAAAAGAAAGTAATTGGGAAAAAATCTATAACTGATATTAAAAGCAGATTGAAATCTTTGCAGACCTAAGAGATTCATTATAGCTCCTGTTTTTAAAATTCCAAATTTCTTTACATATAATTCAAGGGTATTTTCATATATACTCTTTTGAAAGGAGATACCATGTGGCATAGTTTGAGAAGTTTTTCTGCAATGAGGCCTTTATTCTTTTTATTTTCTAAGCATGCCATATTCATCGAGTCTACTACCTATCCAGCAAGAAGCCTGTGGCTTTTTTATATTATATTTATCATCACATTACATGCCTTTAATTAGTTGCTCTGAAATCCTTACAGATTTAAATATATAAATATATATCAATAGATAGCTTTTAGCAATACTATTTTTCTCTAAATTTAGTTAATTGTTGTTTTTCTACAAATGCATTTATTTTATAACAGCAAAGTGCTGACTGGGAAACATTTTTCTTGGTCTGTATTCATTCTGAGAGTCTGTTCTCTCCCAGGTGACCACACAACCTTCCTAAATTTAATTGCCGTATGCCATATCAAACTAATCATTGTATGAGTAATAAATCATGCCCTATTAAAGAAACTAAATTTCCTGGACCTTAAGATCGGAAAATTATTAACCTAATTCTTTACAAATTGCACAGAAGATAATATCTGATAATCCATTAGGCACAACTTAATCAATGTCTTCCATCATAATGCAAAATGGGCTGATAAGAATTCTAGCCCTGTTGATTAAAAGAGTATGATGTAACAGCCTCTATATTTCAGATTACTTGAACTGAATATCCTGCTAATATAACAAGCCAATAAATTAGATTATCCAGATCCATCTAAAAGTCTATTAATGTTACAATAAAACAAAATATATTATAAAACCTAACCTAATACATAATTAATATTAGGGTCACAATAGGATTTAAGTAGAAAGAATGATTTTACATAGTGTCTTGATTGTAGAAAGGTGTTTGTTTTTAAGTTACAGTAGTTGGTCTATATTCTTTCTGTTTTTAGGCTCCATTTGAAGTGAAATTACTATAGGAATATACATATTCACATGACCTGGAGCCTCTGTCTGGACTTAAATACACTAAACAATATGTCACTAAATTCAATGCCCTTGTCTTTGTTAGATTGACCCAAATTTTTTTAAAATGGAATATTACAACATGTAATTTTATTTCAAATTAGGGGACTTTCTTTTTCTCTTTATATATTTTTTTAAGTGCAAAGTGTTTCGTCCTTGTGTCTGTAACATTTATTTTTCACAATATCATCTGTCTTAGCCTCAGCTACCTTCTTTCTTCTGAACCCTAAATGCTTATTGTGGCATATCTGTGTAGCTTTTTCTATACAGTATGTATCTTTGTGAAATTGGGCAATTTGTATGTGTAGCATAGTGAGTTTTACATCATTTATACTTACCCTGATGGTCTAGAAGTTGGTTTCAGGAGGAGACATTCACTTATATGTATACCCAAATATGCAAAAACAATGTGTGTGGGCTGGTACATTTGCGTATAACCCCGAGAGCGGACCTGCTCTGTCGGGTAGAGACGGGTTTGCTACCCTGTGTTCTTCCTTTCCATTAAAGGTTAAATTTCCTTTATTTATATAAATACAAATATTTTTTTCCAATTGTCATAAATCATGAACTATGATTTTACAAATGTAATCTTCTATTGAATAATAAAGTACTAGCATATTAAAAATAACATTACAATGCATAAAACTTAAGCCTTTTATAGGGTAGGGGCACTAAAAGTAGGCAAATTTTGCCTATTTGGCAGCAGGAGGCAAGAAACTTGTTCGGTGCTATGGTAAGTGTGATGAATGTTAACCATGTGAAATGGAGCGATTTGCCCCCTTAAAGAAGAACCGATGGTATCTAAATAGTCCTCGTTTCCAGTTATAAAAAGGTCTTCCAATCTGAGCAGACAAAGCTATTCTACCACTTCTATTTGTTTAAGAAAATAGGTCTAAATTGATGAAACTAATCATTTTATCCTAAGTGCTCCTTTTAAAGACAACTGCTGATTGTCTGCCCCTTTGAAGCTGTAGCTGAGCCCGAGATGGTGCAGAATAACCATCTTGCCAGTTGTCACAACTATTTGCTCATTCTTTAATTAAACATAATATAGAAAACAGTATAATTCACATCTAATTAGAAATCAGCTTCTCTAGACTGTGACTCTTCCCAAAACAGGTCTCGAGGATCCTGGTTTAAACTGTCTGAAGAGGTTATTTTTCCCTTTGCCTGCCTCGATTTCATCTCTAAATTACTGCACCTAATTTCTTGATTTTTTAAGAAGGATTTTTTTTTTTTTTTTTTTGAGCTACATCGTGTTTCTCTATGAGAGGTAATGATGATGATGTCGGCAGAGGAAATTGTCACTTCCAGGCTGATCTCATTAGAACGACTGTGCTCGGGAATGTGAGTCTACTTGGTACTCGATTAACGCTGGGTTTTCCACTCAAGGGAACAGACAATGAGCACACGGAAATGCTGAAATCACAGCGATGTACCACGTTCACACTCCACCTGATCGTCTAGAAGGTGTTTAAATAATTCGCAGGTGTATTTACTGGGTATTTATTTGTCCGGCCGTGTTGCATAGCTGTTCTCTCACACTTTTGGAGACGTGTTTGGCTGACATCTCTGTTATGTGTTCCCCGGTCTCGGAAGGAAGGCACTTGTTGCCTACGTGGATTTTCTGGTGGTAAACAGGAGGCAGAAGAGCTCCAGGGCTTCCCTCATTCAGCAGGCATTCACTGGAAGCCTAATAAATGCAGGTGCTGACAATCCCATGGTCACACTAGCAAGGAACGTCCAGATCCAGTGTGAAAAGGACAAATCGACTCACATCCAGGGCACCTCTTGCCAAGCAGAGCGCAGAGGGCGGTGGGTGGGGCAGGGGCGGGGTAGAGCAGGGCTGGCGCGGGGGTGGGGAGCTCTGCGGGGGCTGAAGGAGACGAGGTTCTCGGGATGCGCAGGATTTAGGGGAAACTTCCAAAGGGAGCAGAACCGGGAAGGAGATGCCCTTTTGCACATGGCCAGGGAGGACAGGCAGGTCTATAGCCGTGCCCTGGACGTGTGCTTTGTTGGTAATTGCCACTTAATGCCGGGTTTTGTCCCTGCTGTGTCTCCGGACGTCTGGCAACTGCAGGGAGGATGCAGCACGCAGAGCGAAAACACAGACCGTGGAACAGGCCTGGAGACAAAGGAAGTTGGGGACATTCCCTTGGGAGCTCCACAGCAGAAGACAGTGGGTCTAGTTTTGGGGAACTCTTCCCAGCCTGACCCTAAAACTGGAGCTGCCAGAGTCTTCCTCACACCTGGCGCCCACTGCTACACTCCTGCCTGCCGGTCCCGTTCCCCCGCCACCCCTCCTTTCCGCCTGCCCTCTCCCTGCAGGCCCCACGGGCTCCCAATTCGAGATGCTACATGTCCAGAACCCCTTTTTCCCAGAGCATGGAACTCTAAAGGAGAAAGTGGCTGCACAAATCCACTTATTAAATTAATGATAGCGTCAACTTGCCCCTCCCACGTCGTCTTGTCTCCCTGAGTCTGTCGGGGAGCAGCAGGAGAGCAGAGTGACATGGCCACAGCCTCTCGCCGGCGGAGGGACGCAGGGGCACAGGCAGGCACCAAGACCTTCCCCTGGGGTGGGCGGGGAAGGCGTCGACCGAAGGCAGAGGGGACATGGGCTCCCAGGGCTGGAAACTTCCAGCAAGGGAGAAGCAGGTGCAGGACACGCGCCCAGAGGTGTCACAGCAGCCGCGGAAGGGGCCGGCGCAGAGCAGCAGGAAGGAGGCGGCCACCGTGCTGTTCATTCCTGCAGATCCTCCACCCCCGGGAGCGAGCGTGCAGGGGACTTTCTGTCCCTTCCCTGGGGCACGAAAACTAGCCTGGTCACAGGCAGACTGGCCCGCTTGTGCAGTTGGTGAGATGTGCTCTGCTCGGGCTTGGAAAGCCACTTAGATGCCTATTCAAAGCCAGCCCAGGTGCCAACACGTTTGGAAGAGAGCAATCAGTCATGCAAATGTCGCCGTCTCCGGCTGGGGTTACAGAGCCACTCTGTGTCTGTGTGGTTCACTGCTACCCACAGCGAGGTGCCCCCGGCAGCTATCCCTACTGGAGAACGCTGCCTTGGTGACCCGGATGATGACAGGGGAACTGATTCCCACTCGAATGAGCGGGGCGAGTGATTGTGTGTTTCTACCCAGCGTGGATCTGAGTTAATGGTCCTGAACAGCCTCTCATGGTGGCTGTGTGCCAGGGCCACCTCACCCGGTATGGATGTCCACCGTGTTCCCCTGGCTTGTGGCTTTAATACGCGTGACACTCACGCCCGGGCTCCTGTCCAGAGCCCGCCGTCCAGGAGGAAACAGCCTGCTCACAGAGAGGGGAAGTCCAGGGCTTTCTTTTTTTCCAACTTAGGAAATACTAACGTCCCTGCCAGAAAAACAACAGCACAGACTTTTCCTAAGAAAAGTGAGAAGGGAAAGAGTAAAGAAAGCAGTTTGGAAACAGGAGCTAAGGCAGCTCGCCATTAGTGATGGCACGGAGCGGCCTGGCAATCGGGGAAGGCGGTATGTGACTATGCATCTCGAAGGGGAGAAATCGCAGTTGTCGTGAAGTTTGCAAAATATTTCTGTAACTTTTTGAAAACTGATTTCGTTGGAGCACCATTTCTTTCTTAAGGGGATCATGAACCATACATATTTTAAAATGTAAACAGATGTGCGTGTGTTGCTCTGCACTCCTGGCACTCCGTCCCCTGAAGTAACGGCTGTGCTGTCCTCTGCTGGGAGGAGGTGCCTTCGCCAGGTAGTGTCCTGGCCCGGGAGCCGCAGCCGTCAGGGTTCGGGGTTCGGGAAGGGGTTTCGGGGAGGAAACAGCCACCGCAGCAGCTTTGCACCCCCAGCCAGCGACTGTGCTAGAACAGGAGGAAAGTCCATGAGAGAGAACTTCGAAAAGACCACGGATGAGGGCCGTGTCTTGCGCAGGACAAGGTGGAGCTGGACGTGTACCTGTGTCTGCGCGTGGAGACCGTGGCTGTGGACCGCGGGAGCCGGCGTGAGGGGCCGAGCTCTGCTGGGTAGGGAGAGAGCCCGACGTCATCCCCGGCCGCACAGGAGGGCTGCTGGGAAGGGCCGCAGCTCCGAGGGGCTCTGAGTCCTGGCAGCCTGCCTGGGCCCGCACGCGGCCGGGGGAGCAGCTGCCGGCAGAGTCCCGCGTCTGGACACCTGAGCAGTGAGTGGGCTGAGATGGTGCAGGCTCGACACCCCAGTCCCGGCAGAGGGGGCCACCGGGCGCCCTCTCGCTCAAGCTTGCTCATGGCAGTCACACTGGAGCCGGGATCAGAGCCCCCGCCCTCTGGGCACAGCACTCGGGCTCCGTTATCTGCAGGGAAGCTTGGCCGCCTCCCCAGACCTTCACCCCTGACCCTCCCGTAAACCCGGCTCCCGTGCGGGACGGCAGACCCGACACCCAAGACATGCTTTATTGCTTTATTTGCTTCTCAGCTAGACCCAAGACCCCGCCTGGCCTTCCGGGGCGGCTGGTCCAGCCGAGCGCTTTGTGTTCACTCTATCTGCTTGTTTTTACGGCTTTATCTTCACCTTTTATTGAGTGATTTTTTTTTAGTTCATTTTACCTTGTTTGTTTGTTTCTCTTTTACCTGTAACTTTTACAAGGGGAGTAAGAGGCGCCGGCTGCAGATTCGAAGGCAGGTGCTGGGCCTCAAGGGGAGGCGCGTGTCGTCTGAGAGCTGCCGGTCCGGCGCTTTGCTGGCCCGAGAGCGGGTCCTGGAGCCAGGTGCAGCCCCACCGGAAAAGCTGCCCAGTAATGGGATTCCAGAAACACACAGCAGCCGTGTGCTGTGGGCACGCCTGTCCCTGAGCTGCGCTTCTCTGATCCCCACAGGTGAGGCTGCAGGGCCTGCCGCAGCCTGAGAAGTCCTGCCCAGCACGGCTCAGCTCACCCTCTCGGCTGTCCACACGCAAGCCCTCGGCACTGGCCAGGCCCGAGGGTTCCCATGGGCGCACGCCCCCGCCCCCCGCCTTTGCCCACGGTGCTCCTTGCTGGAGTGCTGCCTGCTTTTATCTCCGCTCAGCTGTCATCTCCCCACACACCTCCTTATTCAGCGCACCCCTTAGGCTACTGGCCTTGGGCCAGCACTCTTTTGGAGTCCACACGTGTGAGCTTGTAACCTCTGCTCTCATGCGTATGCTCACATAGCTCTTGAAAATCTACGTTTATGACCCACAAGGATCTCCTTGACTCATTAGAACGTCTCACATGTGCAGACGTCAAGACCAGGAAAAGCAGGAGGAAGGTCGCCTGGGAGTCCACGCCCGCTTGTGACGAAGGGTCCACTTTGACTCGCGTCGGACTTTGGGTCAGGGCCTGGCTCCAGGTGGAACGCCTGGACGGACAGACACATCGGGGAACCAAAATCCCCACACTGCGCTGAGCCTGTGGCTCCACTTCCGTCCGCTCAGATCCCAGACTCCGACCCAAAGACGGATATTTTGTGTCAGCTCCTGGACAGCGCCGGCCGTGCGGGTCTCATGTGGTGTGTGCGAGGGAGAAATGACAATGGCCTTGGGGACTGAAAACAGCCTCAAAAGGGAGCGGTGGAGGCACGTGTGACAGTCTGGGTGGCATGTGTGACAGTCTGGTGGCACATGTGACAGTCATGTGGCATGTATGACAGTCCAGGTGGCACGTGTGACAGTCCATGTGGCACATGTGACAGTTGGGCGGCACATGTGACAGTCATGTGGCATTGTGACAGTCCATGTGGCACCTGTGACAGTTGGGCAGCACATGTGACAGGCCAAGTGTCACGTGTGATGGTCCGGGCAGCATGTGTGACATCCGGGTGGCACGTGTGGCAGTCGGGTGGCACCTGTGACAATCGGATGGCACGTGTAAGTCGGACGGTACGTGTGACAGCCGGTGGCACTTGGGGTCCAGAGGCTGCCCTAGCAACTTGCGACGAAGCGGGGCCAACGCAGCACAGCGAGTCCTCCCGCAGCCCCGGCCTGGACATTTGCAGCCGAGGAGCCAGCAGGCCCTGCTCCCCGGAAGGACCTAGAAGAGGGTCCCGCCCCGCCCGCCTTTTCCAGCTCGGAGGCGCCGCGCACCTGCGCTTGTGGACACACCAACACAACCTGCCTCGTCTGCGCAAGGCCGTTTCCCGCGTGTGACTCCATCTGTTGGTGGCGTTCTCCTCTGTGCCTGCGTCCAGGTCTCTCTCTTCTCAAAAGTGCACCCGTGGTGGACGGGGCCCACCAGGCCCAGCGTGGCCCCGTGTTCACGTGGCTGCACCTGCAAGGCCCTGCCTCCAGATGCGGTCCCTCGTGAGCTCCTGTGTGGGCTCGGGTTTTGGAGGCCCCGTCCAGTCCAGCGCAGTCAGGTAACACAGGAAAGCACTGACTCGGCGGCACAGGGCAGGGGCAGTGTGTTTTGAAAGAGGAACTTCTTTTCTGCTGTGACAGGTAGTTTTAATCTTTAACAAAGCGGGGGTGACACAGAGATCCGGGCAGGTGGGGCGGGGCGCACGGCCGGGGACCCGGGGCAGGAGACCTGGGCTCCTCCTGGTCCCCCTCCGTTCCAGGGTCTCGGGCGAGCCAGTTAACCTCCCGGAGACCCCGCGCTGTCAGGTGCCATTACCCGACAGACGTTTGTTTCAAAGTTATCAGGCTCTGGGCACGGACTCTGCCCTTAAGAAGCCCGTGATCTGTGAGAGTCGACTAATTCGATGTGACAAGAGAATATGTAAAAGGCAGGAAAGAAAAGAGGTAAGTGGACAACAATCATTCCCGTGCCTGCTGAGGGCTGGGGACAGAGGCTCGACCGAGGGGAGGGGACAGGTGCACGGAAGGGAGGGGCTGGGCCCCTGCCATGGGGTGACAGAGACCAAAGGCAGAGCGTGTAAGAGCAGCTGGTGGCTCGGCCCTCGGGTGGGTGTGTGGACCAGCAGCAGAGTCCCCTGGCTGCGTGGCTGCCCAGGCTTAGGAGCGGCCGCACAGACCGGTGGCCCGGGCTCTGTGCTCTAGCGCAGTCTGGATGACACTGTGGATGCCCTTGGGAATGAACGACGGTTTAACTCAGGAGCCGAACCTGGGGCTTCTCTGGTCCTGCTGCTGAGATGCTGGGGCCGGGCGGGGCTGGCGGGGAGAGGCCAGTGCTGAGGTCAGCAGGGAACAGGGCAGGGAGAGGGACCAGCCTAGGGAGGAGGGCTTGGTGGGGCCGGAGGAAGGTTCGATCGGGAGAACC